>CAEFZX010011057.1:0-26824 GCA_903066825.1 Alfaro cultratus
TTACTGTTGATTCTATGTTGCATTATGTTTCTGTTTTTGATGTGATGTAAAGCACTTTGAAATGCCTGCTGCTGAAAAATGTGCTATACAAATAAAACTTGATTGATTGATTGATTGATTGATTGATTGATTGATTAATCCTTTGTAACTTACAAGTCCTTTACACAATCTATGAAAACATGTCTAAGACCCTGCAGTTTGGTAGAAAAATCTCACAAAAGCAGGAACTTTCCTACCTTCAGCCCGCTCTGCACCAGCTTGTGGAGATCCAAGAAGGGCTCCTTGATAACTTCGAGGTTATGGTTGAGTATCCTGACAATTCCCTCTCTCTCCACAACAAAAAGCCGCTGAGAGCCATCGCCACAGTGCACCACAGCCACCGGCTGCCTCAGACCACTCAACACCTCCTGAGGACAGTAGCAGTTGTGTTTGTGTTTCCTGGGAAACATGGAAAAGGCAAAAGGTCAAAGAATGATGTGTCCCTCAATAATCCAATTATAGCGACATAAGAAGCAGAGGGGATTTTTAGGTGGCAGTATTTAAAATCAGGAACAGCACACAGAGGATCAACTTCACTTTTTATAGTATTTGCTCAAGAATGAAATAATTAATAAAGTGAGTTGAATTGTTGTCAATTTTGCTAAATTTTCAAAAGTTTGACCACTACATCTGCATTTCTTTGTATAATGTGTGTCTAATAACTGGCAGCTATTACCATTATAATGATCACTCAGTGGTTCCTGGAAAGTATGAGTCCTACAAGATCATCACATCTGGCCACAAAATAAATATTTCTAGGTTTCACACCCTTTGGTGTAGAAGGTCAGAAAAAAGAAGTACATTTCCACCACAAAATTCAGAAATATTTAGATTAATCTAAAAGATTTTCTAGAAAAAAACTAGAAAATTATTGTAGAACAAAAGGTCAAAGATTTTCTAGAAATTTTTATTTTTTTTTAGATTAATCTCAATTTTTTTTGTCAAACATTTTTTACTTTAATTTTTTTCTGGAAAATTTCTGAGAATAATCTTGATTGGATTAAAATTGGATTTTTATTTCTCGCAAACATATACTGATACTGACCAGATGTATATTGCGATATATATTGTTATTGATTTATTGTTCAGTCCTACTTAAGTCGTAGTTGAACATGTTGAACATTGAACTCGTACCAGTGAAACCTGAGCATCTAAAACAGATCATCTTACTTACAGTAACTCAAGCACCACATAAAATAGAACAAGGTGAAAGTCAGAGTACAAACCTGCTGATATCTTCTATTTTCTCATCTTCCAAGTAGTTGGAATCTTGCCCAAGCAGTTGTCTTCGTTGATAATCGGGAAAACACAAGCCGGCACCTCTCCTCCCATAGTACTGACAAAACTCATCCACATCAGCTTGGAACAGCTCTAGCAAACACAGCACATACAAGGCGACATTTACTTTTTAAATGAATCTAATCTTGTTGTCTAGACAGTTTATAACAAAAAATTTCAGTTGGAAAATCCATATCTGATCCCAAGACCCCGGTGCAAATCAAAGCAATATCACACAAAACACTCACAGAGGAAACTCATTTTGTAACCTGCTGTTATTGTACTGTCTGTGATTTTCAGCAACATCCTCAAGTGCAGTCATTTTTTAAAATTACACCTGAATTTCATGCTCACTCCTTACAAAACCAGATTTTAGATCATGCACATTATGTTGTTTATCTAACTAATCAGGGATTTCCCTTATAAATAAGTGTTTTGCACTCTTTAAAATGTCGCTGACAGTAAAGGAAAGTAATATTACTTGGATATCCCCAACTGTCAGGGAGAAGAAGCTGAAACACACGTTATAAGAAACAAAACTCTTTCTGTAAATGTTGTCTGCACACATTAACTGGAAATGAATGTTTTACAAGCCGAATTATCAACAATTCATTCAACCCTAATACTTCAGCTGCAAATTCAAACGTTGTCGTTGATGACTGTAGATGCATGTGTTGGGTTAAATATATCTTTGTACAAATAATAAAACTAAGGATGAGCCGATAAATCGGACTTGATTTCCTTAATTTTGGGAGATTATGATCGGTGAAAGCGACTTTATCTAATTCATGAAAGATGTGAAAATCTGCCACTGTCCTCTTTTGCTCTCCTATGAAAGATATCTGACTGACATACCAACCACCAGGTCACAACTGCAGGTGTGCAGTTAACAATAGCTTTGGGAATCAATATCAGCAAATTCCTAATCTTAACAAATCAGAATTGCCACCACAAACGAGGAGTTTTGGTTCCAAATTGAATTATTATTTATTTAAGTTTATTTGGTAGGGACAGACACACATCGACATAGACAAACTGAACAAAACAGCAGTCCCATGTTTGCATCATAGTGCAATAGCAACAGCTAATTCGCAGCACTTGTCCCTGGTGGGCTTTTAAAAAGTACCTCTAAAAATTGAAGTGATAATCATTTAAAATAGCACAACACAATGTTGACAACATCTACAAACAAACAGTGAAACATAAAACATCAAAAATGGAGACAGTTCTGTTTTTGACATAACCAGAGTTTTGTTTGTTTTTTGAACGTATTAAAACTGGTTACGGACTTTAAATGAACAGGAAGTGAGTTCCAAACTGCAGATCCTCTCACAGACAGAGCACTTTGACCAAAAGTGGTTCTTCGAAAGGGGACCTTACAGTTTCCATCTGAAGCCGCTCTAGTAGATCTGCTACTGCCCTGCAGTATCTGTATGAAATTGCTTAATGGTGTAGGTGCATATCCATTTAAACACTTAAAAATCAATTTTAAAATATTATAATTTATAAAATTAGGAAAGTCCAAAATGCCGAATTTGGCCAAAATGTGACAATGATGGAATCTGATTGGCTTTTGATATAAAACCTTTAAAGCCTGATTATAGAGACTTGCTTATGGTTTGAGTATAGTTTGACTAGTCTGAGACCAGACAGTAGCTCCATAGGAAAAATATGAGAGGATCGAGTTCAAAAACATATCTGCACAGTGAAGTGTTAAACAATTTCTAATAATTTTATAACAGTTTATATTTGATCTAACAGTTTTGCTGATTTTATCAGCATGGCTCCTAAAATTTAACTGAGCATCCAGAATTATTCCTAAATATTTTTATTGTGATACTTGCTCAATAGGGACCCCACTGATCTGGATATTCAAGGACTGTAATGACGTTTTCTTGATTAAAAAGCAAATACACTTTGTTTTCTTTGTATTGAGAATTAAGCAAGAATCATTTAGCCATGATGATAATCTCTGCAGGCTGTTCTGAACTTTTACACTGACTACAATGCTGCTCTTGTCAGATGTGTAAACAATTGTGTCATTAGCATATTTGCAGGTTAACTTCAGGACAAATTTCAGGAAGACTGTTAACATACAGACTAAAAAGGACCAGACCTAAGATAGTTCCTTGTGGAATCCCTGTTACTATTTTACAGAAGACATATTTACTCTTATTAATGACAACACATTGTTCACGATCTTTCAAATATGATTGAAACCAAGACAATGATCGTTCCGAGAAATTTAATGACAAAAGCCTTGAGATCAGTAAATTGCGATTCACTGTATCAAAAGCCTTTTTCAAGTCAAGGAAAACTGCACCAGTGATTTGTCCCCTGTCAAGTGATTGTTTAACGTTTTCAAGCAGCAGACTTATAGCAGTCTCTGTGGAATGATTATGTCTGAAGCCAAACTAAAGAGGATGCAGAAGATTGTTACTTTCTAACTACAATAGTAGTTGTTCTAGAATAATTTTCTCCAGCACTTTTGACATGACCGGAACAAGACTTATTGGCCTGTAGTTGCTGATTTTATGGGGACTTCCTGATTTAAAAATCGGTTTCACCAAAGCTTTTTTCCATGCATTGGGAAATTGCCCTGTTCTGATGGAAACATTAACTGTGAGTTAAAGGTTCTACTAAAATATTGCTGTATTTTTTTTTTTTTTTTTAAAAGATAGCGTCTAAATTATACATATCCTTTGCGTAAGAATTGTTTAAGTTATTGATAGCTTTTTGAACGTCAGAGTAGTGAATTTCCTTTATCTCAAACAAATCAGAACACTTTTTGGTTTGTTTTGTACCAGGTATATCCATTGGAGATGGCAGGAACTTTGATGCTAAGTCTTTAACTGAAGAGAGGAAAAAATCATTAAACATTGTTGCTAGCTGAGCAGGATCAGTTATGATTTTTCCTGCTACCCCAAGTTCATATTTGCAATTAGTGTGTGCATTGGGATTCAGTAAACTGTTTAATTGTTTTCAGATCGTCTTACCATTCCCTCCTGCTTCTAACAAAACATTTATGTAATATTTAGCTTTAGATTTGTACATTTCCTTAACTACTCTGTTCCTCAAACTTTTAAAAAGCAGCCAATCAGTGGTCCTTTTGTTTTTAAGAAAAGATTTTAGGGCGTAGTCTCTCTTTTTCATTAACTACCAAATGTCATCCGATACCCAAGGTAGCTGTATTTTTCTTTGTCCCTTCATTTGAGTTTTAAGAAACTTATTCATAGTATTACAAACATTGAGAATATATGTATTGTAGCAATCATTTGTCTGATTCTGGTTTGAGACGTCATCCCAATTAACCCTTGCTAATTCAGCCTCAAATTTGGGTACATTCTTTCTTGGAATTTGTATTACAATCTGTTTATGTGTATAATAATGACTGACAAAACAATTTCGAGGTAATTTTCTTCCGATGAGAGTGATATTGTGGTCGGATAAGCCGCACACTAAGTTATAGGCTTTTATGATTCGACCAGGTTTATTTGAAAATATTTAATCTATTAAGGTTTGACTGCTTTTGGTGATACGAGAGGGACCATTGATTAACTGGTGAAAATCAAATTTTGCTGTCAGTTCTCCAAGTGGTTTTTTCAATTTATCGTCCATCCAGTTCATATTAAAATCTCCTAAAATGATTACTTTACTGTTGTATTTAAGTCCTGTTAACAATTCTTTTAAATTATTATAAAAAGTCGAGCTGCAACATGATGGAGGATTGTACACTACCATAATATTAAAATTCATACGAGGTGAAAGACAAACATTTATACATACACATTCTATTAATATATGCTCATCTATTAATATCTCATTGACGTTAAATAAGTTTTTTATATAAATTAATACTCCCCCTCCTCGGCCTACAACTCTATCCTTCCTGAAACATGTATATCCCGGTACATTGAATTGAGTCTATCTGACTATCAGATGTGAAAACACACTTAGATGCCAGTGACTGACACAGTGTGTTGGAAGCATCATAATGGCAGGAAATAGAAAAGTGCTTTTATTGCAACTGATTTTGCATATTCTTTGAATATCCCACATAAACAAATACAAGAAGATGCTACAACTTGGTTTAACTTTGATAAAGCTTTCACTGTTTTGCGTTACTTAGCAGCACTGGAGAACAGCATGTGAATTCAAACAATCAGCCTGTTCAATATGGCTTGTCATTCAGAGTAAACAAGATGTTCCCATGGTGAGATATGCTCAATACCTAATTTGTGAAACAAAGACGGGATGTTCTAAAATGATGACAGAAGGTGACCAGTAGTTATCGCTCCGCAACACCTCCAGCCAGCCCCGTCACAACACCATTCTCGTAAGAAAACAAAATGTGCAGTGGGTCTCAGAGGCACTTTGAGACCTAACAATAATCTTGACAATATTGTTTCCTCTTGTTAATCCCGTGGAGGACAGAAGAGAGCAAATACACCAGTGATAAAAACACAAACAGGACTCTCCCAGTCCCGCCTTTCATCTCCTTCTCCTGCCACACACCGCAACGACTGACCGCATCAAATACTGGAGGTGATAGGATATCCCCTCAAACATCTAAACATAACATGAAGATCAAACACACACACAGCTCTGCTTATACCACCCACACACTTGTTTCTGCAGTTATCTTAACCATGGTGGTTGGGGACCTTGGGTGCAGGATGAGGGAATGAGTGAAGGAAGATATGAGAGGAGTATAGAAAAGGTGGGGGCAGAAGTAAGACTCGAGGCAGGACACATCTTTAGGGGGCCGAGTACGTTCCCTAATCAAGAGACAGTAAAGTTTTAAGGAAGCAGGATGATAGGTGAAGAATGCTTTAAAGGCTACTAGTTCGACTTAAAACCGCTGTGTTTAAAAGGTCCAGTCAAAGCCACATTGGTTTGAACATCACAACTGTAGGAAATTCCTACTTTGCTTGTTGTTGTCTGTTGGTAAACCTAAAAAAAGATTTTAAAATACCAGCATTTTAAACAAAAAAAGGAGAGTTTGAGCTAAGAAAAGGTGTAGGACAAAGAGAAACAGAGAAACAGTGTCTGTATTCCTGGCTCCCCAGCTCTAAAGTTATACTTCCATCTGGTTATCTTCCAAGCCAACCTGGGTGGCCCACCCAAAGCACTTGACATCTTGATGCACTTCAGCAGTTTTACATACACACAAGCTTTGTAGAAAAATAAATGTGTCATTCGTCACCACATATGCTGATCTGTGGTGGGCTGAGCGGAGCGAGCAAGAAGGAGCATAGAAGCAAAAAAACAAAAAAAAAGAAAAGAAAAAGGAAGAGAGCATTTCTGTCTTCAGCTTTTTTGATGCGACTCTTGAAGCCCATATGTCGGTCGGTATTCAAGCAAGAAATCTATAACTTAGTACAAGTGTTCTTCTTCCACAGCCTTCTTGTTTTCTGTGAAGTCGCTGTCAGCACTCTCGGCTGTAGCTTTGGTGTTCCACTTTATATACAAGCACCATGTTTGATGCAACCATATCTATTTGGATGAAATATATGTTTGACTTACAGCCTACCATGTTGTCGACATGTGTGTTTGAAACTGTTCTGCCTTCTCAAGTCCCTGCTGATCTAATCAGTTTGAGGAGACTCGCAGCCTAAAGTGTTTGATCATATTTGGCATGTTTTCTGAAATCACAGCAAACTATGATCTTGCATCTCTTCAAAAGAAAATCTTCTGAAGAGCAGGTGCTTTCAGGTGCAAAAACGATTCCTATGTGACAAGCCACATGCGATGCATCAAAGAGTTTTGATGCCATTTCCATCTCTTCAGCTATGTTTAGAATCCTGTGCGGTTTAAACTTCAGAGAAAACAGCAACAGAGGAGCTGAGATGTAGCTTTATAAGTGACAGTTTGTACCTGAAACAAAGCACTCAGGAGCTGTTTACAGCACAAAATAGGGTTCACATGCTTTCTCAAAACATTTCCCCAGCAGAAACAAAGGCCAGTTCCTGGTATCAAGGTGTACCAAGGTTTAAAAGAGTTCTAGTTTTATAACAGCTTACATTTTATGTCATACTGCTGCTATGCTGCTGGTGGTTCCTTATCTAGCTCTAAAGTTGCTATGACAGTATGTATGCTAAGTCAGTATTTCAGTGTTTACAAAAGTGATAGTTGGTGTACAAAAGTTTCACAACGACTGACCTAAAGAGAAGTAACTATATTTTGAGGGAAAATGTAAAAAACATTTATAAATGAAGTTGTTTTTTTTTTTTTATAAAACCTATTAACATTAAGTTGTGCAATTGTACTGCTAAATAGTACACAACAATTATTTTCATTGACCTATATTGATTTGTATTAATGTTCCATGTGAAGATTAATGTTTAAGGGATCTGCAAGAATAAATAATTTAAGTTCATTGCAATAACAATAACTCAGAATAGCTATTCACCAAAATCTTTCCACAGTAACAGTAATAGAGTAGATTTACCATTATATGGAGCATGAATGTCTGTGCTCTGGGTGAATTGAGCTCTGTCAGACTGATTGAATGCTTGGTCTGCATAATCAAATTCTAGTGAATAATTTTTATCAAACTTTTATTAATTCATCCTCACCTCATCAGTAGAGCGAGAAGCAGACTGGTGAACACGTTTTAGGACAGGCTCAGCTATGAATGGAGGTGAGGTCAGATGAGGTAAGAGCTGGATAAATAAATATTCTCTGACCAGACTACTGACACACCACTTTCTGCATAAACCCGGGGCTTTGCAGGATTCACATGTGCGAGCAGAGTCTCGGTTACAAACAAGACCTGTTGTGAATTTTTATTCAACACAACAAAACATGCAGGGGCCCAAAAAATGTGAATGTGTTTGTGCGGTTATCGCTAGGTGACCACACAGGCACCCATTATAGCTGCATTCATTGCCTTTATTATGGGTTTCATTACCTGGTATGTGCCCCCTGCAGGTGTAATAGAACTCCCGGCAGAAGTCCTGGCAGAGCCGAGGCAGGTCCGGCTCTCTGTGTGGCATCCGATCCATGTCCAAGGAGTGGAACAACACCTGGGCATTGGGGGAGCAGCGTGCACACTTGATCTCCTCCAGGAGATGTCCACATTCTGTGTTGTTGGTGGAGAAAATCTGGAGACCACACACAAAGAGAGCCAGCACCTTGTTAATGGGGTGGAGAATCAACTTATAAACTTTGAACTCATACTAAGATGTAGTTAAGAATCAGTGAGTTGTGTAAATAAAAAATCATCAAAACTGAGAAACCTGGATTAAAGGTTGGATTTTTAATTTTTATGGAATCCTAACAACCTGCACCTGGTGTCTATTGGTCAAGGAAGTGATCTCTGACCTCATTGTCAGTCAAAATATATAAAGCAACTGCTCCTATCTGACAAATGTAATGAACAAAACTATTTAAAATAGGTCTTTGCAAAGTTCTGCAAATATAATTTTATGGCTTAAACACAAACGTTTTTAACATTTAATTTCAAATCTAATAATATTTTCTATTCAGACCAAATAATCTCATCCCCTGCCTGCTCACTGAAGTTTGCAGACAGTTAAAAAGTAACTGCAATCCTCACTTCTGACAGTATTCAGAACAACAACAACAACAAAAATAAAATAGAGTCTAAGTTACAGTCATTACGCAGAACTACACAAGGAGTTAATCCAAAAGAAATTTGCAGGATTATTTACATAACAAATTAGCTATAATAAAACACAATGTAATCTGTTTTAGGTCAAAAGCTGCGCTGTTGGGGCAGCCAAGCATGCTGGTGGTGTTTTGCTCTGTGTGAGGTCCATGTGTAAACACCAATTTCAAAATAGGCAGGCACATCATTCCCACTCTGGTATCAACAAATTAGCAGTCTGTCGAAGTCAATTAAAGCAGGGGACCCTGGGCTAACATATGGACACCTTACACTCGGGTTGCAAAATAAGTCCGCAACTCGGTAAAAGACTTTCTGCTTTTAAGTTGCATGGAGTTATGTTAGTGCAACAGGTGGTGGAACCCTTGACAAAAACCTGATGTTCCAATACAAAAATACGCTGCCATAAACGGGAAAAAAAAGGTATTTTTGGAACAGACAGTGTGACAGACAAAAACAGAACAGCACAAAATGTTATTATTCCATTTCAGTTCACAAACTTAACCTGGATCACACTTTCTGATCCAGGTTGGATCAAAAGTCAATTTTCTTTTACTCTGAAAACGAGATGATATGTTCCTCCGTCACGGCGCTCTCTGCTCTCATGCCTTCCAGTGTTGTGGGCATGCCTGCTCCCTTGCTCTAAAGTGCCTATTGATTCTGTGTGCCATGGCCTGGCACAAGGTCCACAGAGAGAAGCATTTGTGTGCTCTCAGCCATGCCCCGTGTCCATATGTTGCTGGGATGGACTCCAATGTTGCCATCATCCAAACCAGAATAAGTGGGCCCTTTGTTTGTTGTGTTTTTGCTGAATCTCCGGGGGCATAATTCTCAAAATGAGGAAGAAAATAACAGGCGGGCTAAAAATGGCCAAAACGTAAACACACAGGTTGTCAGAGTCCATTACAATATATTTTTAAGAGATGCCAACACAGTTGCAAGATTTGTGTAGGAGAACAGCCGTAACAAGACTGTCACTATGCTCCTGTGCCAATCAGAACTTAGAGTAATTTCAATCAAAATATAGTAATATTAAGTCATAATAAGGATCAAAATATCCCTCAAACAAATTGTGATTTACTTATTATTTGTATACTTTTGAAAGAATTGGTCCTTTTAAAAGACATCCAGAATAACTTTCAACATCTTTCAGTTTTAGCTGATGCCCCACTTCAAACTATGATAAGAATTGCTGTGACTAATCTTGCATAAGAAAACACCAAACTATTCCTCATCTAACTGAAGTCTTTTTTGCAAATTTCTAGTCCAGTCACTGTCAGCAGAACTTTCTAGATCTTTCTTCAAGAGTTTAAAGCAATAAAGGAAATAGTTTTTGTGTAGCACTGACAAACTTGGGCTGAGAAAGAGTCATCCCCAAAACACTTATCTAAATATTGACAATTTGCACTATGTGACATCTTTTTGGGTACTTGGTAGAAGAAAGCCAATGCTCGGAGGATTGGGAGTTGCAATGGTCACAAATGTGAAGATGCACCTGCTTCCTTCGCCTGCTTCTGGTTTTGTAAAAGAAAATTGCTTTTACGCTCACTATCATGAAAATTGCATGTTTGGTTTTTAGTCTGCGGCCGGTACTCAACAAGCCCACAACCCAGAGCCAATCTGCAACACACTTTCAGCCTGGATTATGCTTAAAGCTGGAACTTCCTGCTTTTATTCCGAAAAGCAGAAAACCCCCCCCAAAAAAAACCAAACTAACAGAGCACAAATATAGGCCTGGGTGGGCCACCAGTTCCAATGTTTTAAAAGGTTATGTTCTCAAAATCACGTAAAATTTCACAGCATACTGTTCCAAAGGTTTTAAGTGCTTTAAATTATATGCTAAGGAAGTGTCACAAAAGAGTGAGTCAGTCAACAGGCTAAAAGAAGGGTGGTGGGCTTTTCTCTCACTTATAACTAACAAAAGATCTGCTGTTTTGAAATATTTTCTGTTGCACAAAATATGAAGAGGCATCAAGTGGAAACTAAAGGAGTGACACCTTTAGTTTCCGCTTAATGGAAACTAGCTATGAGTAACTTCTACCCAAACAGATAGCCTGCCTACTTGGAAAACTGAGAATATATTGTTCTCAATTTGCCCTTGAAAAACGATGTAACACTATTTGGCAAAGTTTATGTCTCAAACAGACAAGGAATAACATGAAATAATTTTAATAATAAAGAACTCAAGTTATAATGGAAGTATGACATTTCAAAACAATCGATACAGGTATTTATTTTTGCTTTTTTTCTATGTGTGTGTTTTAATGCTATCCTGTTGGCGTAATATCTGTACTCAAGGTTATCAAATCATCTGATCCTCATACTGGGCCGTGCCTGCTTTAATATGACTCCGCAGTCAACCATAAGAGATGGGGGAGCAAAGGCTGCACTGAAGCTTAAACAAAACACTTGCCCTCAGGGAATAGGTGTAAGTTTGCTGGCAGGGGGAGATACTGGAGAATACACACCCTCTCAAAGGCATTAACACCCGGACAAGGCTGATTACTGGGAGGGGGAGAGAAGAGAGTGATGTTTTCCAGCTTCTCCTATTAGTGAAACCAACAAGCACAATGGTGTTGTTGTTATTCTTTTGCCATAATCAGAAAAGGCTCCGTGTGTGGGCAGTGTAGTAGGGGAGGAGGAGAAGTCGAGTTCGTCCTATTCAGTCCCCACCTCCACCACCCCCTGTAACCCCCACCACCCCAACCACCACCTCTTATTTGCATGACTTGAGCAAATTAAATGATGCAATATGTGCTTTTTGTATCACACAAAGTGAGATACCACCCAGCCACTGAATTATACGAGGGGCACTTTTACATGAGAATGGCCCGATGAGAATCCAAAGGAGTCGCCCGTTTGGCGCATACAGTTGCGTTTTGTGCTCGTCCCAAGAGCGATTCAGACTCTCTTGTAGGGTTTTTAATTCGCGTTTTAACGGTCAAAGCTGACGCGAGCCAAAGGCTGCGGCTGGAGTCACGATTTTTTTCTTTTTCGCGTTCGAAATGAAAGGAACGTCAACTACCCAAACTTCTCTTAAAACATCTAAAAACAACCGAGAACATGCGATATAAGTGACAAGTCTGTGAGCTCCAGGTTATAAAAAGACTTTAAAAAAAGAAAACACAAAACAAACTCCTACCTGTTTTTTCACGAGCAAGCGGGTTCGACAGCTTAGCTAGCAAGCGCTCTGCCTGGACGGTTAGCTCACAGTGAAGCGAGATGTAACGTGAATCGGGGCGATTGATTGCCATGGTAACGCAGAAGCGAATTGGACACACATAAACGTTACACCAGCGTGCTCAAAACGCACAATAAGCACGGCGGTTGTTCTTTTGCTTTCAAAAAGGAGAACAAGCGCTAAATATGTACAAGTTTTGATATTAGCGACGAGGACAAACTATTTTAGCAACATTTCCGTCACATTCAAAACATTAATAATAGGTACGACAGTGATTTTAGGCGTTTGAGTATATTTCCCCAGTAAAATCATACTAACGTCTTCTTCAACCTACCCGGGCATCCCCGCGGTGCAGGATCTGATAGGCGGCTCTCCTGGTGGGGCAACAGGACACACGGGGGTACAACCTATGGCAAACTTCTCCGCTGCTGCTGCCGTCAAGCAGCACTTTTCGCTCCCTTTTCTTCAGACGCTTGGGCAAGCTTCCGTCGTAGCATCTTCTCCTCCTGGGGCTCAACTCTCCTCTCTCACCGAACTTTGCGTCCCCACATTCCCACACGTTCACCGCGATGGCCAGGACGAGCACGAATTGCAAGTGCTTCATGGTTTCAAAAACATATACAAACAAAATAAAGAAGAAAAAAGTGGACTTCTCTCTTTTTTTTTTCAAAAATGCAAATGTGCCCCTGCAGAACAGTTTGTATATTTAGTTGTATTATCCAGACACCAGAAGCTGCTAAAAAAAAAAAGGAGGGTATTTTATACTATTATTCCTAGATGAAACTGTTCTTAATTTAATTATCACAATGAGAAGAGTTGTTTAAAAATAAATTAAACTCCTTCCTCAGAATAAAAGGTTTGACTTGACATTTACAAACCAAATAAAAAAGAGACCAATACAATTTATCCTCAAAAACACAAACACACACAACAGAAAAAAAATCCCCAACAAAAAAGAGCCTGATGTTCCTTTAAAAGGGTAAATTCCTGCAGGGAACGGCTCGCCAGCTTGTGCACGCACGGCACAAAACAACATGAGAAAATAAAAGTTGTCTCTAAGTCCCTCTCAGAGCGCTCACATGTTTTCTCGTGCTGTTTCCTCCTTCTTTTTAACCAGCGCGCGAGAAGCGGAGCGAGCGCTGTGACGTATGGCTGCGCGGGGGCGCGCGTGGCGAGCACGGTCGCGCCCACGTCGAGGTGGAAACGTTTTACCTGGCAGAGCGTAGATGGAGGCTGGAGATGGAGGCTGGAGATGAATGCTGCTCCTGCAATGCTCCACAAACCGCGGTCTGAGCAACTTGTAAAGTAAATGAGAAAACAAACAAACAAAGTCGGATTTTGTTTGTTTGTTTAGATCGCACGTGTGTCCTTTGACGTCACAGCGTGGATTACATTGCAGAAATGGTTTTTCCAGTCTGCCAAAAGCACACTGAAGGATAACAGCTACGGTTTTCCATGACAGTGAGAAAAGGCTGATTCTGAGCCACATGTGGCAGGTACATTTCTGAGATTCAGGACAGAATTTTGTTCAACACCGTTCTGAAATACCTAATAAAACAGTTCAGGATTACATAATTACAAAATGAGAGTTTTATATACATTGTCCTAGGAGACTATAAGGCTAATAAATTACATCATAACAGACAGCAAGTCACATCTTACTTTAAACCGTTCCCAAAATTAGAGAAGAAAAATTGAATCTATTGAGATTTTTTAATAGTTGACAAGAGGGCAAGAAGGAGTTCTTTACAATAGAGCATCCATCCATCATCTAGTTGTACATCCATCCATCTATTCATTGCTTGCCCTAATAAGGAGAATAAACCATTTTTAAGCTCCTCAAATCTGGAACAAACTCCTAGAGGACTGAAAAGATATTGAAACAGCTACTTGGAAATCTTTCTTTTTTCTGCCTGTCTTTGTTATTTTGTTATCTATTCTATCATTGTTATTTCCAAATTTGGACATTTGTTCCATTTTTTGAGTTGTTTGACTATCTGGCAAAGGAAAAGTCAAGTCTGGTATATCACATTTCAGCAGTATGGCAGTTCAAATTGCCTTTCACCACAAAATATAAAACAGTAACCATTTATGAAACAAGCAACAAACATTACATTATGTCAAATGCCATCACCAAAATCATTAAGTAGCTATATTAATCAATGTTCCAGTTATTATGAGTGAAACTTTTTTAAGGGATCTCAGTGTTGCGGCTGTTTTGCAGTTTTCTGGAAGTTTGTTCCAGACCCAGTCACAGATTACTCAACACCCTTCATTTTGTTGTCTTGCCTCACATTTTGAAAGGCATCTTAATTTGTCCAGTTTCACGATAACAGCAAATGTAGAGCAATTCCTTTCAGCAAACTCACTTGATAGCCATCTAAAAAAAGAGGTGGGGGGGCGTCCAACTGTGGCAGTTACCGGAGAAACAACAGCCCCTGTTTTTTTCAGAACAGAACCTGAAATCATTAACTTTAACAGCACCTGTTCTTACTTGGGGGTCTGTGGCACTCAGCAGATTCCCGGCTTAGCTTATCTACAGGAATCTGGAGCGGGTGGAATCCAAGAGTGGTGGGTTTGATTGTGGGCTATTATGGAAATGACTTTGTGTGCTATGAAGCTGTGACCGACCTCTCATGTTCATACACACATTCGTAGAGTCTCTACCTTATCCAAATGGAGACATTTCAGGACCAAATGCAGCAAAAGTGCTTCTGCCCTTTACATCCGTAAAGGAGAGGTCGAATCAAATCAAATGAAGAGAGCAATCTGCCACCAACAGCAATGTGACCACAAACGAGAGCTACAAGAACAGAGAAGAACTGCATTGTTGAACAGCGTGAAAACATGTGGGATGCAGCTGTGGAGCTGAGTGGAGTGCATCTGCGAAGGACAGATAGATGAAGAGAAGCACAGTTTGACAGACCACGCTTCTGAGCGGACAGACCAAGAGTAGCTCTCTAAATAATCAGAAACCCATACAACATTTCCATCTTTTAATTTCTGGCAGAAACAATAGACTTTAACAATGAAAACAAGGGCTGGAAGTATCAAGCTAAATATCGATACAATCAATACTAGCAGGATAAGATCCATACTTTTGTTTGCAGTTTCTCTTCCATATGTCAAATAAATTACTTGAATTTCCTCACAGAGTTCATACTAAGCGCATATACAGGAATTAAAATGCCAAATATTAAGAGTTTATATTTCAATTTGTGCAAAGATTTTTTTACCTTTGTAATGTCTATGTAGCTGTATTTTACTCTTAGAAGTGAGAGTAAAAGACGGTTTTACTCTTACTTGAGCAATTTCTTGCACTTCTAATTTTTACTTTTACTCGAGTAAAAGTAAGTTAAAGTAGTGCTCTTTATTTGTGCACATTTTATTGGTACTGTATCCACCTGTTTATATCCACAAAAAAGGACCAAAATATAGTAAATAGTCACATATGCATACATGTAATATCTAATGTATTTATATAAATGTCATAGTTTATTGAAAATGTAATTGAATAATGTCAACAACAGATTGGTTGATCTGCAATGTGCTGAAATCCTGGTGAGAAATATATATTTTTTTCTGTTTCACCTTCCTCTTTTTCTGACTACGCAGCTGACAAAAAAGCGCCTTATTGCCCCTGTCAGGCTCTTGTAAAAAATTGTATATCTGTGAGTGGAACAGGGTGATTCATCTCAGCCCAAAGAATATGAAATCAAGCATGAGAACGTGAAGCTCCAAGAGTGTTGAGACCTATAAGCACGTCAGGCGGTGCCTTTAGCACTCACTGGACAGTTTAATCAGAAACATCGATGCTTCTGAAAAGAACAGGTCTGAAAAGAACAGGTTTGACTTCACAGCGCCAACCAGATGTTTCTGGTGAGGGTTGTTTAATAGAAAATACTCTGATGTCACCGATGTGTCTCATCTTCAAGATAAAATAAACTGCCGCTAGGCATGCTGTATTTAAGATAAATAATTATCTTTTGAAAATATAAGTATATCTATTAAATACATTCATGTAGATATAATTTTAATTTAATATTGAGACGTTACTAAATTATCAGGACGTATGGAGGCATTTCACAGTCTGGTGTCCTTCCTTCCTACCTTAATTCTTTCCTTCCTTTCTTCCTTGCTTTTATCCTTCCTTCCTTCTTTTGTTAGTTAGTTCCCCTGTTCTTTCCTTCCTTCATTCCTTTCTTCTTTCCTTCTATCTCTTTTTCCTTTTTTCCTTTCCTTTTTCTTTCTTCCCATCCATTTTCCTGTTTTTCCATTTTCCTTTCATTTTTCCTTCTTGTCTTCCTTTGTTAGTGCGTTAGTTCATTCCATCCTTCCTTTCTTGCCTTTTTCATTCCTCTGTTTCTCCCTTGCTTTGTTGCATCCTTCCTTCCTTTGTTTAGCTTTTCAAGGTAAAACCTGAATTTAAATCTTTAGGCTCACCAGAGAAATATCTGCTGTGAATTAGTATGAAACTCTTATATTTATATGTTAGGAATGGACCAGGTTTATGTCTGGAAAAGTGTGAAATTTGGACACAAGAAACGTGCTGGAAATTTAACGAGACAAACATCACACACTCAGTGTCAGTCTATCGCAGTCTTTATGTCTTATAAAGTTTAGCACAAACATGAAATCATAAAAGTCAACCCGATGCTAACCATGTGTGTGCTTCCCTCTTCTGACAGCACACAGCAAGCAGCATTGTGTTCCTCTCACACCTACTTTAATGGCCCGGCTTTGTTTGGCAGTCGTATGCCATACGGCATACAGGCCTCTGCAAGTGTTCACAATGCCATTAATAGTCCTGACAACAGCTTAATGAGCCTCTGCCATCTGTTTGTGAAGGCTTCAGGGTGGAGGGGGAAAAGGAACAAGAAAATCAGACTCAGTAGCGATTTCCAGTCGTGTGAGTGCCTCTGATTTCCACTTGAACAGATCCAAACACATGAGGACATTTTAAGTGTAGTGACTTATGTAGCGTCATCCAGCCTGAGTCAGTGACTGAGGCTGGGCTGTCTGCCCAGCATCAACAGCCTCTAAATCACGGGCTTCAGCCATCAGACCACACAACTTCGCTTTTAGCTTCCTCGCCCCTCCTTCGCTCTGTACCACCCTGGAGTGTCCTTAGGCCTTGTTTGGCTGAAGTATACACATGGCATAAGTAAGAAAAGCCACCCAGGGCTCCCTAATGTGGTGGCACGAGACACATACAAAGTTGCAGAAGATAGTGACACTAATGTGTTGCCTGGTTAATGCCGCCGTGGTGTCTTTAATTACGCCACGCAGGAAATTGGATTGCCTGGATTTGACGCTACAGTGCAGCAACTTCTGAGAACATTCCTGTTTCATTTTCAGCTGGACATGGAACAAAAAACTGTGTTCATATGTGAGGATTTTGAATCTAAGAATTATTTATACAACTTGAACCACTTTACTTACATTTCTAGAACTGCACTGCTTATGGTGTCAGAGACTTGTTTTTTTTGTGGAGTTATTTTTTAGCATTATTATTATTATTATGTTGAGACGTTGCTGTTTTGGACAATTATTCCCTTTGGTTTTGGACGTTGTGCTGCTGGAAGAGGTTTTGCTTTTACACTTTCACTTTTTGACAGTTGCTACAATGTGAAACTTTGGCAACAGGGTGCTTTTCTTATAACTAGGAGCAGCAGATTAGCATCTCCAAAGCTCAAATTACACCTGAACTACGACCCCAAATCCCAGGGGAGTTGAAAGGGAGGCTTCATGGATGCAGAGAAGAGAGAAAACCATCTCTCCTATCGATCATAACGGTCAGGAATGGTATCCCCAACTCCAACATCTCTCCACCCGGCTTTCTAACAATATGGCCAGGCTGACATTAAGAGGGGCAAAAGCAAATGAGATGGATTAGCAGTGTTTACCAACAACAGATGGTGTCATCCAGGACATGTGACTAGCATGTTTCCATTAATATATATCTTTTCATGTGCATTTTGATGTATCATATTAGAAAAGTAGATGGAAATGGGAAAATTTGAAAAACATCCTAAATTTCGCAAAAAGGTTTTTATGCTCACTTTGAATTTTCTGAAAAGGAGTTAATTTGTAAAAGGGGAAATGGAAACACATTTACCAAATTAGTTCTGACATAGTGAACTTAACTGGTGGGTCTGTGCACCACAAATTTCAAAGTTCAAATCTCCAAAAACAATTTTAAAAAATTGCTCAAAATTTGCTTCATAATTGAATGGAAATGTAGAATATCGTCTCTGCTGCCCGGACATCGAGGCATTAGAATATCATGACAGTCAGACAGCAACAGTCTGCAGTCAGAGGTTTCTTTAGATTTGTTGGAAAACAGACTGCTACCACAAACTGCTCCTGCTCACAGCATCGCCGTCCACAATTTCTCTTTGAAGATGCTTAGATATGAGTAATGACAACATTTAATTTTCCTTTAGGATACATGAAGTGCTTTTATAGTTAAATTGAAATTAAAGTTACAACAACAAAGTATTTTTATACATAATTTAGTAGCATTTTATGTGACAGATCAACACAAGAAGGGATAGGAAAATGTAATCAATGACTGTTTTAGCCTTTTTTGTACAATATTAGAAATGCATTGTAACAGAAATAAACAAATGATTTAATTACTTTCTTAGAAAATGAACATTTTATTGTCTAAAATGCAATAACAGAGCATTCCTTGAGTAAACGCCTGATCATTTGTAGCAATGGATGCATCTGTAGCTAACACAATATTTCCAACCTCAACATGTGAAAAGCTCAATCCTTTCTGCTTGACTTAACATCAATATATTGTGGGGCTAATATGATGAGTATTTGTTGTATTAACTGATTAATAATTGTATAGCAATAGGTGCTTTTGAAGAATTTGAACAAACTAAAGCTGCCACTTAAGGAGCTCTGGGTAGAACATATGTACAAGCAAAGTTTTTTTTTTTTTTATCTTAAATGCAAGATTTTTATATTTTTTGTACAGTTTTGGTCTAATCACTGCTCTGAGTATGTCATTCTTTCAGTAAATGTTCTTTTTTTATGATTGATTAATCATTAACAAAAGTTAATGATTATATTATATTGTTAATTTAGTTAACAATATAATCGTTAACTAAATTAGTTAACGATTATATCAATATTCAGTTCATAAAAATTAATCCGTTCAATTGCCTTAGATATATGAAGCTGGTAGAAAGACATTAAAAAAAGATTTGACATTGTAACTGCAGACAAAAGTGACTCTAAAAAGTAATAACAAAAAGGAATGTGTGCAAATATACTCCAGATTTGGAAACCTATGCATATTTTTCCTTAAGCATCTCAATCAGGCACTTTAAATCATAGGATCGCCATAAAATATATTGTAGTTAGGGATGTGAATACTTTTTCAAAACACTGTATTTCCCATCATAAAAATCCCATAAGAAATAGACTGCAATTTTAACAAATAATTTAACAAACTTGTTGACCTAAAACAGTTCCCCAGAACTGAAAAACTGATTTACTTTAAGTCAGTACCGGTGTTTTTACATTTTCTGTTGGGCGTAAATTGGAGCAAGCTTATCTGTGCTTGAACAATATCTGCAGACTGATTGTCAGATGAGGAGATTCTTTCCTGCATTCCTTGCCAACAGCAGACATGAGCCAAATCTAAGACATGCGTCTGTTCTGCAGCGGTGAAACATAGAGCCAGGAAATATGTTGGATATCGTCTTAGTTTGTACGACAAGGGACGGATATTGAAATGCCTTCAACAAAAGGAGGGACCTGTGGTCATCTTGTGCGCATCTAAAACCTTTTACTTCACTTTAATAATGATATTTTGCATTCATAAAGTAGAAAACACAATTCATCTCTGTTTCAAAGTCTTTGTTCTTGCCTTTCTCATGCAATAAAGAATCCCTCAAAGGAAAATAAGGAGGTGATATGAATGTTTCTGTTTCGTGGTCGCTTGTCTGTAAAAGATTTGATCAGGATGAAAAAGATTTCAAAGACTTTAGGCGCAGTGCATGTATGTGCAAATTGAAGATTAATTACAGATAAGAGTCACTGTGCTGAAAATGGTTTGGTGGGATGGAGGTGGGCGGCTGGTGGTAAATGTTTGGTGTGGGCAGCAGTGATGGTGGTCCCTCTCTCTCTCCTCCTTCCCTCCCTTTGCTCCCTTCTTCCCAGTGTCCCGTTGTCCTCAACCCATCTGTTCCTGCTTGGCCTCCCAGGCTTTCCATCAGGTAGGCCTCAGTAACTGAATGCTACTTTAACTTATGGCATCTGAATATGTCTGGTTGAGGAATCTGTGTCCACCTGAATATGGTTTTGTAACATTTTGTCTGTAATTGATGGTAAACACTCCTCTTGAGCTATAAGTGTGGTGAACTGATTGCATGTAACCAGATATAAACCTAAAATGATAAAACGGATGCAATATTTTTTTTCCTTCTGTTGGAGAATTTTTTAATTCCATTTTTTAAATCATTCTCACCTCATTTTTACTGTGTCTATAAAATGCATTCACTCTCTTGGATGTTTTACCCTTTTGAGTCAGGATCAACAAAATGCATCTTTTTTTGTTTCATGAATTACAAAACAAACCTTTAATGTCAAATTGAAATCTGAATTCTACAACCGAATGACAATATTTAACATAAAATAAGTGATTGCATGATTATTCTCCCCCTTCAAGTCAGTATTTATTAGATGCACATCTGGACGCTGCAGTTTTCCTCTATTCTTCCTGCTAAGCTTTTCTATCGCTGTGAGGATAATGACGTCTGGGCTTTGACTAGGCCACTCCAGGACATCCACCTTATTGTCTTCAGACTATTTCTGTGTAGCTTCAGCTGAATATTTTGGGATCTCCTGTGGTGTTCAGTGTCTCTGCAGAAATCTTTTTTTTTTTCAGCTTGTTGAGGTTTTTTTAAGTAAGCTTGGATTCTTCCAACAGATGACGAAAGCAGAGATTAAACTCTCCACAACAGACTTATATATTCAGCATCTTGCTGCACATACTGAAGAGGCTCCCTCAACAAGTACACTGGATATACCATCAAAGTTCTCCAGCTGTTTTGAGCCTGCAAAAAACGTCTACCTCTGCATAAGGTTGGCTGATTATTACTAGAATAGGAGTGTACAGGGACAGCAACAACAAAAACAATCACCACACCACACTCAGACGTTTGTCACTGTGGGAATCTGCACTGCAGCTGGTGTAGCATGAATCACAGTCATAGAGAAGGACAAACAGCTCCAAATTGTGCCCACCCTCGACCACAATGGAAACCATAGGAGGACATTTTTTTAAATCACAGCTTTATGGCATAAATGTATTTGTATTTTGCATTCTCTGTGCATGAATCCTTCTGATTACAATGCAAAAACAAAATTCTCACCAAGTAACTCCTGTTTGGTTTCTAGTGCAAATATCTTAGTACCCTTGAAATAAGACACATCTAACAATAAGTAATTTTCCATTACCCATACTTTTTTATAATCAGTATTAAGAAATTATTGACTTAAAACAAGTTCCTATATCTTGCTGAAAAGTTGTTTGTAAGTTAGTTTTGTGTTATTTCAAGTGTACTAAGATATTTGTACTAGAATACTTCTAAAGATTTTGTGTTTTTGCAATGTGAGGAAGTGTTTAGGCACGAGTGAATGGCTGCCAGGGGAGATTAAAGGATTTCTCAGACATGCATCCGAGAATCAAATCGACACTCCAGGTATGTTTTTGATGAGGGAGTAACATTATAACATGACATAAAGCTCAAAAAGAGTCACATTTACATAATACCCCTCCTTTAAATGTTTCAGATCAAAAAGCTAACTGCTCTGCATTCTGAAGCTGATATCATCAGATTAGTAAGAGATTGAAAACTGATAAATAGATTACATGGGGAAAATGTCTTGTTATAAGTTAAATAATCTGCCAGTGGAAATAGTATATATATTTATTTTACAACCAATTAAGGAATGCTGCTATGTCATGCTGAAAAGTTACTTGTAAGTTTGTTTTGTCTTATTTCAAGAGTACTAAGATATTTGCACTAACAAAAAATACTTGGTAAGATTTTGTGTTTTTGCAGTGTTAATCATCAAGCTATCATCAACAAGTGAGAGGTTTTTCGGTGCTGAGAAAACTTCCACACACTAGGCTGAAACTGATTGCAAATTGCAAAAACGTTGAGACAAGATAATGGAAACAACTTTGTGCAGCGATGATTTAACTGCAGACACGCAGGTGGCAGCCATGTTGTAACAGTGTGATGTGAAGTTCTGGTGCTGGATAATGACGCTGTTCGACAGAGAGAGGCCTACCTGAGTGTGGTTGATCCCCAGGTGGGTCTAGATGGTGAGGTCATTGTAGAACGGTGGCTCTGCTGTGGAGCATGGTGAAGGAACAGGACAACATCTGGGGGAAGAGGAAAATAGCAGGGACCTAATTGTTGATTACCAAGAATACAGCAGCATGATCACTTTCACACTGCAGGGGGTCCTTCAGTGTTGTCATTATCCAGCCACTCCCTAATGTGCTGTTTAAGTGGTGGAGAGCTTAGTGAGGCCTTCATCCTGTGTGAAGGTGGTCTTAACTTACACCACCAAAAAGATCACCCTCTCTAGTATATCATTGGACCGCCTTTGGCTTTAATTATACCACACATTTGCTCTGGCATCGTTTCAATAAGCTTCTGCAATGTCACAAGATTTATTTCCAGCCACTGATTTTTCATCAACATCTTGTATTGATGATGGGACAGTCTGACCACTGAGCAAAACCTTCTTCAGAAAATCACAAAGATTCCCAACCGGGTTAAGGTCTGAACTCTGTGAAGACCGATCCGTGAGAAATTAATGTCTCATCCTTTCTGAACCGCTAATTCACAGTTTCATTTTGGAATATCCTCGTGTCATCAGAGAAGAAACAATCTGTCGGTGGAATAACCTGGTCATTCATGATCTTCAAGCAGATCACAGCACTGCCTCCATAGGCATCATTTCGGCTGCCTCTCTTCTCACCCTGAAGTGCCCATCACTCTGGAAGAGGGCAAATCTGGACTCATCAGATCACATGGCCTTCTTCCATAGCTCTAGAGTCAAATCTTTATGCTTCCTCCTGGTTAGCCTCACCGATTAGCAGTTTTCTTAAGGCTACACAGCTGTTCTGCCCCTATCTGTTGAGTTCCCTTCACAGCTCCTAGTTCTACTGTTTTTGGTTGATTTGGTGTCACTAAACATTTAAGTAACAACAAATCACTGTCATTCATTTCTTCCTCAAAGACAATGATCCCCACTATCCTTCCAGTTCTTACGAATTTTAGCAGTTTATGCCATCTCCTTGAATATTTTTCTACTTGATGCCAAAGATATGAACTTTCTTTCTTGAAAGCAGATTGTGTCTTTCCATGTGGTTGTTGAAGAAATGAAAAGCTGCTGGTGTTAAATAACTTGCTGGCAGCTTATCCATGCAGTAACTGTCCAATGTGAAGTTCTTATTTATCTGCTCAGTTAAATTCAGGTGGTGACTTTTTATTTTGACCTGGTAGCGTATAGATCAGTGATGTCCAACGGGCTAATTTAAACCACCGGCAGGACACAAACTACATTCCATTTAAAAAATGCTAAAATGTGTTTATTGTGATTTTTTGAGGTATTTTAGCAATGTTTTTATGACCTCAGTTTATTATTAAACAACCAAGGGCTTCAGACTGTTGCCTTATTAAAAGAGAAACAGACAACTTCAAATTTTGGGTGATCAGTTGTTTTCTATTTTGTTGACCAAATTCTCGTTAACATGAATATGTGGTCAGGAACCAAGCAAAATCATTTCAAGGGCCACAAACGGCCCCCAACTCACACTTTGGACACCCCCAGTGCAAATGATACAGACATTTTGGATTAGATGACTAACTTATAATATAAAGTAAGAAATTGATGCAAGAATTTAATCAGTATGTTTGTAAAGATTTGCTGGGTAAATATAGAAAAATATTGATTTAATTTAGGAAATGTAGTTTTCATATAAAAATAAATGCTTCAGGAAATTTAATTGGTCATTAGGAACAAAATGTATTTGGTTTTGTTAGGAAAATCCACATTGTACACTTTTTTTTTAACTTGATGTGAACCATAAAAGAAAAGATGGAGCAGCCTTTCTCCAAAACTAAATCTGTTTAGGAACTTATTGTGGTTGCTTGTTCCCCGGAAACATTTTGAGTCCTCATTTCAGAATAGCAATTTCTCAACATTTTTTTTTTTATTAATTCTTTTCAAATCTGAAGTGAAAACTTCCCCTTCGTCTTGGGTCTGATTGCCAGCCATTAGTCATTTTTACAATGTGTTTTCCTATGTTTTGCTCTAATCCCATTCACTTTATCCAAGATTGCATGAAAAGTACAGCCCAGTTCTTAGAGCATAGTTTCCTTTTATATTCCCAAGTATAATTTAAATGGATCTCTAATTTGCGATTATGGTCCATACAAGCCATGAGACATATTTAGTCGTACCTTTGAAGCAATGTGCAGAAAACTGTAAAATGCCAGATTTGCCACCTCTTTTATTAGCCTCCTTTACCCTAAGCTCAGTGTGTCATTATTACCGTGTTTCATTTTTTATGTCCAGGTGCGTTTCTGCTATGCTGCTGCGATTGTTCTTTATGTATCACTCACCACTTTAATAGCTACAAAGTCTCAGAATTGGTCATGGCCGCCAGCATTTTTGATGTGTGCTGCCTCCTCATGGTCTTCAGGTTGTTTTCATTAATGGCAGGCAGAGCCTCGTGTCAGAAGGTGGTCTCCACGCTGGACTTGTTTCTAACAATGCTGGACTCAGTTATTACCAAAAAGAAAATAAAATAAAAAAGAAAGCAGGAAGAAGGAGAATATTAAAGTCACCACACAGCTAATAATGGGATTAAATAAAAAAAATGTGTAGTTGCGTTAGCCCAAAACCTCTGCAGCAATGTCCCATCCAACCATCCACTGGCCATTAATCCAACCATCCATCTGTCCATACAATGGGGGCCAGTAATTATCACGGGATGTTACACCAAAATAATGTTTCGTACAGTAAACTAACCAAACAAAAAAATATGCAAACAAACCAAACCTAAAGACATTTGTAAAAGATAAACACTAAAGTCATAGAGTCAAAGAAAAAAACTGCTTCAGCAATCAATGTGGTATAAATCAAATCTTGAAATTTCTGTGTGGCTCTTTACGGCGATGATAAGGTTAATTTGTCTCTTAATGCTGAACTGGTTTGCCACCCTTGGTATGGCACATTTTAGCAACAAGGCAATAAGTGTTTTACATCATAAAAATACAGCAACCAATTATGGAACAAAGGTCATCAACAAAATCATCAAGTAAATGTACATCAAATATTATTGATTAATGTTCCATTAACTAGGAATCAAAGGCAACTCTAAACAGGTGGGTTTTGGCCTTAATTTAAAGGAACTCAATGTTTCCAGTGTTGTGCAATTTTCTAGAGGTTTCTTCCAGATTACAGGAGCATAAAATCTTAATGCTGTTTCTCCATGTTTGGTTCTGGCTCTAGTAGACTAGAACTAGAAAATCTGAGAGATCTGGAAGGTTGATACAAAACAGCAGATCTTTAATGTACTTTGGTGCTAAACCATTCAGTGATTTATAAACTACCAGCAGTATTTTAAAGTCTAGTCTGAGCTACAGGGAGTCAGTGTAAGGACTTAAGAACTGGGGTGATGTGCTCTATTATCCTAGTTTTAGTGAGAACACGAGCAGCAGTGTTCTGGGTTTGATTTTTTTAGGCAGACCTGCAAAAACATTGTTGAAAAACAATGCAACTAAAGATAAAGTTTCTCAAGTTTTTGCAGTGACTTTCTTCTTTTAATCATGGAAATGTTGTTCAGGTGATAGAAGGCCGACTTTGTAATTGTGTTCATGTGTCTCTGAAGGTTCAATTCTATAAGGACAGACAACTACTGCAAACATCCATGTTTTAGCTTGTTAATCCCAGCAATAGTATTCAGAATAATAGAAAAAAGCTAATAAACCAATAACTGTAGTGTGTTTCTTACACAGAGAGTACTTGATTTTTAAAAGAGGAAATCTCAGCTTTTTGCTAATATTTATAACAACCCAGTGAAGAAAAGAGCACATTGAAGCACTGAGAGGGGTTGAGTACATATGTCTCATCCTCAGACTTCTCTCAACAGGGTTCACCTCCCACTAATGAGGTCACTGTTGTCTGCCACTGTATACCCTTTCCCATTCGTCAAATCCTCCATCACACCCAGTGGCGCAAAAGGTGGCTATGCACTGTATGCAACGCATAGGGGCGCTGCACTAGAGGGGGCGCAAAAACGATGTGGGAAATTTTTTTATAGTCAGCATTTTATTGTGTATAAAATGAATAACAGAGGAACAGCACTGATTAGGCGCCCCTCCCCTCCAGCCAGCCGCTCTCCCCTCCCATACAGCTAGCTTGGGAGGAGGCCCTTCGAGAAGCGCTGAGGCGAGTTTTTTTTTTTTTTTTTTTTTCTTTTAAATTTTACCTGTAGTAAAGCCTCGACAACAGGGAGCTAAAGATGGGGCGCAGAAAAAAAACTCCGGGCCACAAAGCAGAAAATGGAAGAGAGGGAGGGATAAAGATGTTGGAGAGACGAAGAAAAGCTTTTCAAAGTGGTTGAAAGACAGAAGGTAAGTAATGTC
>CAEFZX010011061.1:0-53426 GCA_903066825.1 Alfaro cultratus
GGGGGAAGGCAGAGGAAATTTTTAACAGATTATCTCTCATACCATACTGTCACAACATAATAACAGTTTTAACAAATATGTAAAAAAATAAATAAAATAAAATAAAAAATAAATAAATAATAAAAGTTACATAATGCAGCTTTGGTTTCACTCAGGAGGGACGTGGGTTAGAGCTGCTACTGACTGACTCATCTGTTGTTAAGTGTGCTAAAAGGTACAAGTTAAATATATAAATATGTTGGTCATTTTTTTCCTTAATTCATTAAATACTAGTGAAAAGGAGGCAAGCAGTAACCTGTAGCTAAGCTAACTATGCTAAATGGTTGATAATCTCACACAGTCTGCCCACCTCTCGGAGAAAAACTGGGTTAAAATTGACACTTTTACCTTTTTCTCTCTCTGTCTCTCTATCTTTTGAAAATAATTGTTTTTAGCAGCACAGTAACAGCCACAGTAGTTCTTGTCTTCCACTGTCTGCTGCAAGCGCTCCAAGCAGGAACCAACCATTTCATGCAGACCCAGGGGGGTTCAGGGCAAATGTGTGCTTTTACATTACATTTTTACTGCTAGAAACAATTTTAGAAAACACAATATAATTAATTCTGTAATTGACAGGGCCCCATTTTTTAATTTCTATGAACAAAAAATAAATAAATAAATAAAAAATTGTGGAGGGCCCTCTGTTGGTCAAGGGCCCTTGGACTTGTCATAACTTTTAGTTTGCCTGATTGGCGGTAAATCAGGACAAAATACGTTGTTTTTTGGGTTATTTTGTCCCTATATTTTAAAATATTTTAGTTTGATTACACTCTTTTTTATTATTAAACTTTGCTAAATAGACGTGGGATTGAAGGTGTGTAATAGCCGTGTAATATTAGTGTATATTAATCATATCCTGTGGTGGACACATTGTGGCTGCGCTGCATTTGATAAAGTCATACAACGTATTAATGCGCAAAAAAGAGTTGCGGTGATCTGTATTTGTCTGTGTTTAATTTAATTCCAACAAAAACGTGTTTCTCCTGTCTGATTCTTACAAACACCTCTGTGTTTTAAATAATTTTTGAACAGGTAGGATATTCTAATAAAAGGATTAGTGCTTTACATCTACAGCTTTTCATTTTATACTGGTAGGATATTCAGATACAGGAAGTGATCTTCTTGTGGTTTCGTCATGTATATATAAATTGTTCCAATGGTAAGATAAGCATAACTCCTAAACTAATCCCGTCACTCAAATAATGTTATCCAATATATTTAACATGAACACAACCCGCTGTAGTTTTCTGTTTGCAAACATGACGGTAGTAGTTTTGGACGCGTAGCACTGACAGATAGACTTGGCTGTCTATCCGTGCTACGGTAGGAAAATCTGATAGTCAGAACACCCTCCTATCTTCTCTCTACCACTCCAGCACATCACACTGACTGATCCAGAATCAGCAGCTGCTGCTCCTCTCCCCTCTCTTCTTATAAGCAGCGCTACACCGCGCAGAGCTTCAGCCGCGCTCTCTCCACTTCAGGATGGACTTGTCTTGGTCTCCTTCTGCGCATCGCTGTCTCCGTCTGTAGTTCAGTGGGAGTTCCCGGCAGGAGGGAGCGAGCGCTGGTCTTTGCTCTGCTTAATTTATTTTTTATTTTAATTTTTTTTAACTCAACAGCCACTGCACAATCATTTCCTAGCGGCAGTTCAGAAATGGGAATGTATTTGCATCTGCTGCTCTTGCAGAGTTATTTTGTCTCGAATTTTTTGTGCAATGCCGTTGCTTTCGTGGAGGAGCCCGCCGGAGGGAGGTCGGACGGGTACTGCGGGCGGATCCTCCGGGCGCAGACTCAGGGGACCCGGCGGGAAGGGCACCACGAGTTCAGGATCAGGGTGGAGGGGGACCCGGAGACCTACTTGCCGGGCAGCACCTACAGAGGTATCTTCACTTTTCTTCTCAAAGTCTGCCGCGCCGTCAGTGCGCGAATCTGCGTCCAATTAAACAAGTGGATGTTTACCAAATTGAAAACAGAGCACTTCTTCAGCATGTTATTTTATTTATGTTGTCTTTTACAATGTTAAGTAGAAACTGCAGCCGCGGGAGACCCAATTTCCAAAGCAAGTCTCCCTCAGCCTCCTACTGGGATATACCGTTTGATAAGGCTACTTAATGTTAAAATGTGTAGCCTGCTCACTTCCTCTTCTCTTCCTGCCAGAAAGTGGAATCTCATATAACAACATGCAGATAGAGGCTTAGAGACACACACAGACAGATCTGGATCCAATTAAGTTGACAAAACAAATGTTAAGTTCCCATCCGGCCGGCCAGATGTGTTTGGCCACAGTGAAAAAGGGGCGAGTTTCTCACAGTGATTTCAGATGAGCTCAGAAGAACGCCTTAAAAATTTTAAACTCAGAATCAACCATTTAAACAAAAACTCACAAAATAAAGGGCAAGTAGGCTTACTCAAACCATGTGAACTGGGATTAGATTATTTTTTTCAGCAAACTGAAAAACTGAACCTGAATTGCTTGCCCATCTTATTTATGGCATAATTACCCTTGTTGCTACACAAAGTCCTGCAGGTAATTGATGAAGTAAATTTTGTATTTTTACCCCTAAATATTTCCATATTTGGCCACATATATGGCCAAGTATGGAAATAAACAAACTTAATTTACTACAATATTTGTTGTGATAGAACAACACAAAGCATGTGAAGCAGAACGAAAATGAAAGTTAAAAAAGATATTAAAATGTAAAATGTTTGTATTTATCCCTCTTGGGTCAATACAATAGAATCGCCTTTTGCTGCAGTTCCAGTTCCATCGTCTGACTCAGCGTGTGGTTTATGGTTTAATATCTCAAATTAAAAACATTTTTCTTTGAAAATGGCTAGAGCCAATTTAGATAGGATGGAGAGCATCTCTGATTTTCAAATATTTATCTTAACTGTATTTACATTTGGACTCAAATAGATATGCCTTAAAACCAGCCATTCAATTGTAGCTGTATGATTAAGACTGTTATGCTGTTATGTCTTCACAACATTATGGTGCTTCCACCATGTTTTCATTTTTTGGCGAAATTATTATGCTCAGGCTGTTTTGTGCATGGCTGACTGGAAATAGGACTCATAACGGTTTTGTTTTAAATAAAAGCGTTATTTTCCCACTGTTCTGTAAAGACCACATTGTGGAGTGTGCAACTGCACTTACTCTCACACATGCCACTCCTCCGGAGGGAGTACAGGCGCAGACCATTTCCCTGATTAACACTATATGCTTGGCCTGTCACTTCAGGTTGTGCTATTGTTTTTGCATACTTGGATAATGGATTGCACAGTGCTATATGAGCGGTTCAAAGCTTAGATACCCCTGACCATTGTGGTGTTTCTTGGTCTTAAATATGCGGTTTGCTCACCAGTGCTCTCTAACAGCTGGACTTATACTGAGATTTCACATAGATGGACTCTAATTGGGTGAGATCTGATGGCAGATTTTATGCAATGACATCAGAGTAAATGCAGCTGAATACAAATGCTATGATCAGATTTCAGTACAATTTTCTTTGTATGACATAAAGTCATAATAAAATATGCTGAAGCTTGTGGTCTCAGGCAACAAAATATAAGAAGGTACAAAGGGTATGAACATTTTTGCAAAGAAGTGAAGGTGTTGGGAGTGTTTTTGCAAACTGATTCACCAATATAAATATTTTCAAATAGCTAACATGACATTAAAAGAAATGTATTATGTCAAATTCTCTTTCTGCATAGTTTTGTATTTCCATTTGAGTCTCAAGTGCTTCTAGAAACTGTCAAAGTGCTAAAAAAAACACCCAGCCAGTTTTGGAGAATACGTTTGTGTTTTCTTGTAAAACAAACGTTAGACTTATTTTCATGCTGCTTTCACATGGTGTATATATTTGATGTAAAACCCTAAGAAAACAAAAACATCTGACCTTACAGAGGGAACTGACTCAAATAATTCTTACACTTTTTTTTTCAAGGAAGATTAATTAGGAGGAGCTTATTAAAACAAAAACTCTCAAAGTCTGCAGAATATCTTAACATTAAGTTATTAAATGTTAAACAGAATTAAACATTGCTGTACAAAGTAAATTACTTTCAAGAAAGACAGATTTAAAGGTTTGAACATGGAATCCTTTCTCACGTCTGACGCTTTTGTGTTTATGCTTTTTCTTTCTTTTCATAGAAATTTAATGTTGCTTCAGTGATGAATAATTGCATACAGAAGATAATTTGCTATAACAGTAAATCAATTTCAGGTTTCTTCCTGTACTCTGCAGCACAGCAAGTATATTGCTAAAGTAATTATACTTTTATTAACATTTTATTAAAAATGTTAATAAAATACTTGTAATAATTTTTAGACTTAACTAAAATAATTACATGAATTTGACTTTTTAAAAAATGTTAATAAAATACTTGTAATAATTTAAGACTTAACTAAAAATAATGACATGAATTTAAGACTTTTTAAGGTCCAATGTTGTGATGTTTAAATTTTTGAATTTTTTTTAAGACCCCATGAAAACTCTGAACATTAAAGTTTAAGGCTTTAATGTTCATGTAGCCATATTTAATAAACTAGATAATTATTGCAAAATTAATCAGTTTTAGTAACTCGGTTCACTAAGTGAAACACATATTGACTAGTTACACACAGACTGATCTTTTCAAGCCTTTATTTCTGTTAACTTTTATGATTTTTTGCTCACAGTTAATGTAAACACAATTACAATTTAAACATTACATTAGACTAAAAAAATTAATACAGAAATGGGTAAATAAAACCTTCATAAAGGTTATTTTCAAAAGGTACTTTTCTGACAAACAAGCTTTGTCAGAACACATAACCTGATTTAGTAGATGCTTAAACATACTTGCAGTTATATTGCTTATGAGAACTATTAGCATCTGTTACTTTTGGATTAACTATGTATCATAAGCAATATTTTTTCTTTGTGGTCGAAATGCATTTTAAACATATAAAAGTCGATTTTATTTTAGTCATGCTAGAAGGCTGTTAACTGTTACACAGATTATGTATGTATCTGTATGTTTATGTAGTAGAAATCAACAAGAACTGATGCTGCTCCTGGTTCTTCGGGGAGTATCCCGTTTCTCAGTTGACTGTGTTAAGTAATATCTGATTAATTAACTAGGAACTGAGGACTACGGATGAGGGGAAGGCTTGGAAGTGTGATTCAGCTGTATCCTCCTTTATTATCTCCTTTGTAAAATGCTAAGCTGCTGTTTACAACATTCACTCTTCCACATCATGCACACTGTTACGATAAACCTTCTGTCACGATTATCTGCAGTGACCCTGAGTGTCGCAGACAAACCATGAAAATCCAAAGCCAGTTTAATACCCTGATTCTCTGTGGAGCTGATATATACTTACTCACATCCTTGTTTTCCTCACAGTGGTGCTTCTAGCTAGCAGCCCTGCTTATTTCAGAGGCTTTACTCTCATCGCGCTGAAGGAGGGCAGAGAGGGCACCACAGACGAAGACTTCGCTGGCCAATTCCAGGTAAGCCTGACAAGGTGGGGAGAAGAATCTCCACATATAGAATGTGTTCTGTGTTCTATGGGAACATCCGCAGCAAAGGAGCTCAATTGCAAGCTTTAGTGCACCTTGCAGTCGACAAGGCGGCGCCCTGCTGTTCTCTGATGTGGAGGTCAAAGGAGGTGTTTCTGACAGATACTAGGTAGGTGTCGAGATGGAAAAGAATAGAGAATCTTTGGTGCCACCCTTCCAAGGTGTAGCAAACATGGCACCCAGTTCCTGCTAAGTACCAGATATTTCCTCAAAAGGAAGAATAAGGTGACAAAAGGATTAAGGGGAAAAAATGCATGTGGGAACAGAGAGGAGATATAAACAGTGAGAAAGAGATGTGAAATGTTTGCTTCAGTAGTAACATAGCTCCCACTGAGCAGCAGAGAGCTCCCAAGGAGTGAGCCAGACTTTCTCAATTACTTTCCTCTCAGTGTAAACAGGAACAAACATCTGTGTTTCCACACTCATTCCTACCAGTTACAGCAAGCAGCAAGAAATGGCTGTCCTGTTCAAAAATAGCTGTTTCCAAACTTTTTAGCTTCTGACTCACAAAATGAGAGTCAGAAGACTTTTGGTTCTGATTATTGCCGAGTCAATTAAAACAGCATAATGGAAACACATCAACAGACAATATGTTGCTTTTGTAATCTTTGTAAATATTTATAGCATAAATATGTTTTACTGCTACCAAAACATTGCCAAGATTAATTTCTGCAAAAGACCTCACCACTCCAAATTTGTTGATACTCGACCCTATTGCGAGTATCAACAATACTCGCAATATGCAAGTATTGCAATACTCGCAATAGTATTGCAGCAGTCACTTAGACTGTAGCTTTCTCAGCTACTGTCTGGGTAGCTTAGACAGTGCTCTATGTGCAGCTATTTTTTTTTATTTTTTAGTTTATACTCAAGACAATTCAGAATGGATCTATACAAATGAAGACCAGAGTGATTTACTTAAAGGTTAGTGCAGTTCCCTTTAAGGTTGATGGGATTAAAGTAACTTGAAAATAAGGGAAACAAGTCAGAGAAGAGACATCAAAATAAAGAAGGTTTTTGTTGGATTAGCATCCATTGATGTTTCAAAATCAGTTAGATTTTTTTTAATGTCTTTAATTGATAACAATTTTATTATAATATCAGCATATCAAAAACACAAATTCAGAGTGCTTAAGATGTGAAATAACCGGCTAAACAGTTGTTCTGTTGGGCCATAAAATTCTTAACTTAAAAAGTGTCTTTATGATTGATTCCATCCTATATATTTTTTTAGTTTGTGAATATATGGAAATGGGAATTATGTGAAATCATTAGAAATTTTATACAACTGGGAATAAACCCTCAATTTACAGACTGAGAAGAGAGGATTTGCGTCTAGATGATGAGGTGTTCCTGATTGCACTTTTCCCGCCTGGTAAACATGATACATTTCTTTAAAACTCCAGGCTTCTATGGATCCTGGTTAACAAGACAACTGCAGTCAAGTTAAGTTGCAGACAGTTTCAAATTCCCACAGGGGCTTCATGGGCTCTAGAATCCTTTTAGTAAAACATATTTCCTTGTTCTCTGTAGTTGTAAGATATGTTGGTGTAATTTTTACATTATGGTGGAAGAATAGAGGATGTAGGAATTCTTATTTAAACCTTCAGCTTCCCCATACTTGACAACGTGTGTGAGTTCTGCTTGTCTTAGCATTTATTCAGTCTATTAATGTGTTGTTTATCTGGCTGTTGTGAACTTGAGATAGTAAGACATGCATAATGGATCTGTGCATAAATCCCTGCACCTGAATACTGGCACCAACAGCATCTTCTAATATCTGTGTACAGGTGAGTCATCACCTCTGTAAGACAGTTTCATCAAAAACAAACACATTAATCTTTTACTGCAGAACTACATTCCCTTAGCTTTTCACTTTTTCGTCTATCAGACTTGTACACTTGCATGTCCAGTATGGAAACCTGGATATCTCTCTCCCCATTAACACTTTTCAGTTTGTTGTTTGGTAAATCTAGGGTCTTTGTGGTATATATACAGTTCCCTCGGTGAGTTCTGGGCGCATCTCGAGATCTCTTCTCAATAAGATGTGCCTGGAAAAACTCCAAATTGAGGCACTCCTTGTGAAATCCTGATCAGATGCCCAAATCACCTCAAGTGACTTCTTTCAATGTGGAGGAGCAGCGACTCTCCTTTCGGCTTTCAAGGATAACCGAGCCCATCAAATCATGCTTGTGACAGAGCTACAATAATATACAAAGCATCAAATTTCAGCTGCTGGCATCTGAGATCTTCCGCCTTTGGTCATGTTTCATTAATCATGACTGCAGCTGAGGTTTGGAAGCTGGAGGGACCTGTAAATCAAGAGCTTCACGTAATGGCTGAGCTTTTTTTTAACCTTGACAGTTTGGAGTAGAAACTGCTTTACTGCAGACAAGACCCCAATATATCTATCCATCTCCCACTCTGTCTTACCACCACTACTGATGAAGACACCAACATATTTGAACTTCTTTGCTTGAGGCACAGACTGACCTCTGACCTGGAGGGAGCAGTTTTGAGATAAAATCAATCACCACATCTTTTATCACAAAATTTTTTCAAGACTCCTGTCATGCTATTTATGGTCATGAACTCTGTCATATTTTCCTTCTCCTCTTCAATCATTGTTTTGCTCCAATCTGTGCAATACCTTTTATACATATTCTCAGTTGCACCACACAATGGAAACACTTGAGTTAAGCTAAAAAAAGTTTCATCTGGAGATCTGTCCACGGTCTTGTTCCGCAGTTTTCTTTTATGACCTTTGGTTGTACATGTGAACATGCATTCCTCCCCCGAGACTCGGGTTATCTTTCCCTGACCTGCTCTCTATGAGTCAGCCCAGATTAAAAAAAAATGTTGTTGCACTATCCAAACTCTGGATGGCTCTCCTTGTCCACATTGGTATTACGATTATATTTTACATCCAATTAAAGCACTTTACACTTACACAGACATTAAATCTAGAATATATCCTTCTCATTTAGGCTCCATGAAGCTTTGTGTTTTCTATTTCTGACCAACCTAATGGATACATTCAGTGAGGAAAATGTTATGCTGATATATATTATTGTTTTTGTGTAATCGTTATAGCAGTAACTGTTGGGACCTGTGGCGGTTCAGAGCGAATAAAACCCACTGATGACTCATCCATTCATCCATCCATTGTCTTTATGTGGTCAGAATATGGGTGTAATAATAATACTTTCAATCTTATTTATGGGAAATATAGTCTGAGTCTGCCAATGCGGCTAATGCGTGTCCTTCTTGGATGTGCCTGAAAACCTTCAAAATGAGGCACATAGGAGGCATCCTGATCAGTTGCTCATAAGATGTCATTAAATGATTACCCATTCAATTAAAGATCGATTTATTTAAAATCTTATGGCAGTGTCAATGTTGACTTTATTTTATAGCACCTTGCACCAAAGTACTGCACAGCAAAAACAATTAAAGTAATATGAGTAGTAAAAGAGCAGAAAAGACCTATGACAATTAAAGAAAGTATTAGTAAAAGGTTAATTCTCAAGATTTGGACACATCTTCACCAGGGATGCCACCCAAATGTATTTATTCAAAAATAATTTTAAAAGTTGGGAAATATGGACAAGCTATTCTTTTTCTGTTTGTGCCCTCAGGGAGAGGAAAGTTTCAATATCAATATTTTTTTTTTGCTTGAACTTGCCTACCCTTCAATTTTCACAAACTAGTTTGTTGTGTGAAAATTGAGGCAAGAGAAAAACATGTTGAGCTTCAGCTCGAGGACCTCAGTGAAGTTGTTGAAAAATCCAAGCCATGGGAAGGTCAAAAGGACGGAGAAGGTTAGTGCAAATATCTAGCTTTTTGGGGTTCAAATAGTTCAAAACTCAACATCTCAGTGAAACAACAAACAGCTTGCAGTCTGAGTCGAAGTCCCTGCAGAGATTGCAGTGAGACCAGGGAGAAGGCAGCGAGCTGAGACTGGAACCATGTGGGCAGAGCATGAGCAGAATTGATGTTGACAATCTGGCTTTGCAATCTGTCTGATACATATTCAGACTTTTGTGGTCTTTAAACGACATACGTAATTTACCCGTTTACACTCAGGAAACAAAATACTTTTGGCAAACACTTGTCAAATGCTAAAAAATTGTTTTCCTTTTCAAATTTTTGAAACACAGCTATGAAAAAAGAAATGTATCTGGTTCCATTATAGAAGCATTACTCTGAAATTACAAAGAAGCAGAAATTTGCTTTAGAATCACCTTATCAAATATGATGTTCTTATTGCACTCATGCACAGATAATAAAAAAAGAAAGCATGATGGTGATTATGAAAGTTCATGTAGTTTATTCAAAGTATATCTTTCAAAGGTTAGCTATGACTACATCTGCAGTGTCATGACTGCTCTTATTGACTGGAAGTTGAAGGAAGTTGAGGTTCCCTGCATGACTTTTCTGTCTCCTCACACTGTGGTTGTTTCTGGCAGCTGTCCTGGAATGTGCCTGCATGCTGATTCTCTAAAACACCACAACTAGGAGCTGTTGTTCACTGACATCTCTTCAAACAATAATATTCACTTTTAACGCATTACTGCCACTGAAAGACTTTCATTTGAATTTGTCAAACATTTGAAAAAAGTCTGAAAGTCTGTCTGAATGTCTCATTGAATTGGCCCATTCTCTGCTTTGAGATGTGTGTCTTTGTGCTTAAATGTGCTTTGACAGGACATACATGTCTGGTTCTGCTTGTGTATGTTTTTCCCAGCCCTCTCTGTGTTACTGTGGGACACGGGTCATATTTATCTAGGTCAGCAGTGTGTTATTGCTCTGGGAAACAAATGGAGGTTGTTTGAATAGGGGAAGCAATAAGAAGAGGTTAGATTATCTTTTATAAACGGTCTGGAGTTTTTTCAGGGTACAAACACTTAATCAGTTTAAGAAATACAGACAATCTCAAAAACACAGCTGAAATAAAGCAGGAATAAGGCTTGACAGTCACCTGATAACACAAACTCCAAGATAATCCTTAAATAATTGTTTCTGTAGTTTGCAAAGCTCTAACTGAATAGCTCTCTGTTCCTGTTTTCCTTTTTACATTACATCATGAGGAAACCCACAGGCTTGTTGATTTTATTGAAATGACTGGTTGTTTTAGACGCTTGTGTTTTGTTTAGTAGCTTTTTGTAGCCCAAAATGAAAACAAAGAAAAGATGGTTATGGTAAATAATGACAAAATGGATTTAGCTACAATAAATCTACAATTAAGTTTTGCTAATAAGGTTCTTGAGATGGCGAGTTCTTGTGTGCCATTGTTTGTCCTTCCAGCAGTGGAAGGTAAGGCCCAAATGAGTCTACTGAGAAACGCAAGAGAGACATGACATATTTATAGAGGCAACATCAAATGAGATCGCAAGAGAAAGGGTTGATTACCACTACTTTGATGGACAGTCAGGCACTGAGGACTGTCCTTTAGCACCTCTCATGCAGCCAGGCTGATTAGCCTAATGGGGACGATGTGAATTGGCTGTATGAGCTGCCATGCCCTCACAGAGCGGAATCAGCAGTACAGGAAGAATGAGAAGAGAAATGCAACAGCCCAACAACCAACCCAAAATCAGCTTTATTATCCGATAGTTTCCTCTTCTACCCAGGAAAGAATTTCATTTTTAGAAACTTCACATTATTTTTCTGAGGAACCAGAACTGAAAGTCTGAAAGAATAAAACGTCTGTCTACCTGCAGTTTGGAGGTGTGTGTGCTTCCTCACCACTGTCATTTTGGTGTGGGTGTGATTAGCTTGTAGACATTGCGTGAGTCCAGCATCCACTTTTTCTTCAAATTCTTTAATGAATGTGTCTAAGCCACACTGCATGGGTTAGACTATCAGTGCTGTTGCTATGCTTTTTCACGCAGCGCCAAGGACCCAGATACACTCCCACCTACGATCATGTGTATTAGTGTAGGACCCAAATGCAGGCAGAAGGTGGTGGCAGGAGGCGGAGGACCGAGAGGCATCAAAGAGTCTATACACGCAAAGGGATTTGATTTGCATTGTCCTAGAGGAACAACTATTATTGGCAATACTGTTATCTGTGTAGCAGAAGAATCCTAAATAGAATAGGTGGGGGAAGGAAGAGGAGGAGGAGGAGGAGAAGGAGGAGGAGGAGGAGGAGGAGGAGGACTGGCTTCAGATACATAGAATAAACACAGATGTGGACTAGCAGAAAAATGGGGCAGTAGCAGCTTACCAATGAAATCATGGGGTGAATAACTCAACATAAAACCAACTAATGCACTTTAAAGTGCTTACTATACGAAAAGCAAAAAACTGAAACTCTATGTCCAACACGGCACGACACCGCCGTGATGACAAACCACAATGGAACTTTTGTGGATGCTCAATAATATGAAATGAAAAGCCAGTTGCATTCCTGGTGAATCACAGCATGCCTCCAAGTTGCTGCAGAGACTGTCCATGTTTGGACAGATTTTTTAATGCTGTCACACAGACATAATCTCATGTGAAGTGATCCCAAGGCATTTTAGAAACCATGTTTAAAACACTACTTATCTGCAAACTATCACATTTGAGTAACTGGTCTACTGATCCCCTTTTTCACACTTTTTGCATTGTGGCTTTGACTTCTTTCCCCATCCAGCTGCCCCTGCCAATTCAATAGAAATATAAAACATAAATAAAAATGTAAAGCTAAAATATAAATAATATATTTACCTTTTTGTTTTAACTAAGGGTAAGATTGTAATGAAGCTTCATTTAATCTTGACTTACATACAGAGTTCAATCATCTTTTGAGGAGCTCAGGTATTTGATATTTGGCCACTTTTAAACAAGTTAAAAGGATACAGAAAATTCTGACCAATCAGTCATAAAAAATTGTCATTTTCACAGCCTGTCAGTACCTCAGTTGCATGCTTTTGGAAGATCGGACTTTTGCAGAGATATTTACGAGAGAGAAATAAAAATAAGTATATTTCTACGTCTGCTTTTCATTCCACATTACTATACTGATAGAATTATATAATGCACTTGTATCTTTTGGCTAATGAAGGAAGAAATAGCTTGAAGAAAACCTATGATGGAAGTAAATTCACTTGACTTAGCTTGTTCATGCCTGCTATGAACTTTGTGACTGACATGGGAGGTTGTGAACATTTACACCGCAGCAAAGAAAATTTGGTTTCAGAAAATAAAGGGCTACATGAGGATTTGAAGGTTTCTCATCTTGCCACATTAAAGCTTGATTAAGCTGTATTGTTCAGAATAATGCTATAATCTGCACTACAGAAATAATGGGTCAAGGGAAATTACTTATGAAAGAAAATTAATTACCACTCCATGATGTCATTAGAAATGTCTCTATTTAAATCTTTAGTGGTTGGAAGCCAAAAATCATTATACTGCTGTAGTCATTGCAGCCTTGCGACTCTGTGCAGGAGCTTTTTATAGTTTATTCATGCTGCTTCTTATTGATAACAGCTTAAGCAAACAAAGCAAGACAAAATAGGCTGGAAAGACAGCAACACATGCAAACACAAGAAGGCTCATACATACAGATTCATTTTTTAAAAGTAGCTGCACTAATATGTGGTAAGGCTCGGCCAAAATGAGGACAAAGGGAAACTAGAGAGAAAGCAAACAAAAAAAGGTTTGATAATAGAAAACTAATAATGCTACAGTTCAATGACAGGTTCAGAAAGTCCAGTCAGAAAAAGCCTAAAGGTAAATCCATTTTTTTAACAAAGACTCTATAAACAGAGACAGAACACAAGGACAAGATGGAGCTTGTCAAAATAGGCTGCATAAGAGACATATGGACTACAAAAAGGTAAATTGTATTATATATGTAATACATGACTGTGGAGCAACTTAAAGCAATTGTAGATGGTAGTTTGAACTGCTTTCGCACTGATTGTTATGCAGGTATTTTGGAACAGAAGCACAAATGAAGCACGTCTTGTTAGTAATCAACATCTTGCTTGTGACTTTTGCATATGATATGCTTCTGTTAAATTATGATTGTATTAGGAAAAGGTGTACATTTAGTTAAGTGATATTGTTTATGTTTATGACTTTTTTTTATAGTGGAAGTAACTATCTAGTTTGTTTTTCTTTCATAGTTGATGATAATTTGACCGTTTAAGCATTCAGCTTAAAATTGAATGTTTTATTTAGCCCAGCAGGCCATACACTGCGACTAACTGTATGTGGAGGTAAAATAATTATTTCCAAATACTCAGCTCTAAAGTCAGATTTGGTTTTTTTTTCTTGTTTTTTTTTTTTTTACAGCTATTGCATTCCAGTGCTAGTTGAATTCAAACAGAAGCTCACATCATTCAGCACAGTGAGGTTCTGATTTTGTGATCTTCTGAATCCAACAATAATATGAAAGACTGATGTCTAACTAAATGAAAGTCAGGATTATTCCATCAAATATTTATTTAACAATTCTGTTGTGTTGCTTAACAATGTATACAAACTTGTTTTTGCTTTATTTGAGGTTTAAAAAAAAAAAAAAAAAAAAAAAATATATATATATATATATATATATATATATATATATAAATCTCTATATATATATCTGTCTGTATAGATAGATATATATCTATCTATCTATAGACAGACAGATAGATAGTGTGCGTACTAATTGTGGCATGATGTAGCATTGGGACTCTGCTGAGATCGTTTGGTTTCGAAAATTGATTGCATTCCCTTTGGTGTTCCTATGTTTGACATCCTGTCTGACTAATATAGTCTGTACATGTCAGTTTTATCAGAACTAAAACAGATGTGTGTCTTTGCACAGAGCTCAGTTTCGAAGACATCTGGTGGAAAGGAAAGCATTTCTACTGCAACCACTGGATCCATTCCAGTGGTTGTAGTAGAAAAACATGTTGCCTCTGCCTCTGTAAGAGTTTGAGGTGGACCAACTGTTCTTGTTTGTGCATGCAACTTGGGAGTGATTTTGTTAAGACCTAATTTTTCTATAGCAATAAGGTCCAGTTCTCTGCAGCTGATGTTCCTGTACACTGTGACAGGATGGTTGTCACGTCTTTTCATTAAATCCTCTAGGGGCAATTATTATGCAAGTTGTGAGGACCACCAGTTTGAGCTAATAAATATTAGCAGAAATGATAAAACATTATCAACACTTGCCTGTATGTAATTATGTTGCCGCTCAAGCAATGCTTTACCTTGACAATTTAAAATATTAGACACTCCTACATACATCAGTGCACATCTGTTGCACAAATGTTAGAGAGAATAGCTATTACAATGCAAATGTTGATTCCCATAATGCTTTGAATCTGTGTGAAAAGGGTTATCACAATATTTAAATAAAGTGCAAATGGTACCTTGGAGATGATAGCAAACCGTAATTAAGATCGAAGGAAGCATCTGTATCCTGAGGACAGCACCGTGCCAATAATGACACATATCACAATGTTACTGACATAACAAGATGATAATAGCACAAAAATCATTGGTTATATCCCCTTCGGCGTACTTGGGGAAGATCTAGAACAGTAATTTGTTGATGGATTCTCCCAGATGGGATATCTTCACCTTGAATACTTTGTATTGTTGGTGTATGTTAAGCAAGAAAATAGAGAATGCCTACCACTGCTGGTCGTTACTCCTGTAAGAGTGACAACAACAAGACATGTGACAAACCAGTGGCAACAAACAAACAATAGCAAACAACAAATAAAACATTGCCTGTAGCAACTACTACTACTACTTCTACTACTACTGCTATTTATGTAAGTCCTTTAGTGAAATTATTAAAATGTTAACTTGCTACAGATATTGGACATTTTACTGTTTCATCTACAGAAGGCAAGACAAGGGAAGTTTATTTATATTGCTCATATTATATACAAGACAATCAAAAGTCCTTTACAGGAACTCAGCTTAGTATGTCAAACACCTAATAGCCTAACATAAACAAGACAAACATTAAACTACAGTTTTAAACCAGGTATATTGGTAGCAAAAGTGGCAAAAATATTGGTCCAGGGATCATTATTCTCTGTTACAGCAGTGTTGACTTTGTTCAGTCTTTTGCTTCAATGTCTCATTTGTAATCAGCCAACAGTTCATTAGTGAGATTCTTTGATTAAAATCTGAAGCAAACAAACACATTTTGTCTTGTCTAAAAGGTGCCAACAGTTTCTGCATGTTTCAGGTTTTCAGGGATTTTTTTCCCAGATATGAAAACCAAAGACCTTTTTTAAACACACCTGTATAGAAGTTTCTTTTGAAACATTATAAATGAAACATTTTATAATAGGGCTGTTGTAAATGAATATTTTAGTAATCGAGTAATCTATCAATTATTCTTACGATCAATCGAGTAATCGGATAAAAAAAGATAAAATAAAACATTGGTAAATCTAACATAACAGCAGTACTACTATCACATATCAACATCAGTCCAATATTTCACATTTGAACTTCCCTAAGAATAACTTTTCTGTAGTTTAGAAAATTAACCTGTAACAATAAAAGCTCACTTTCTAAGTTAACCTGAAGAAAAGTTATACAAAAATCTGAAATTCTATTCAATTTAATAATAAAAAGACAGGCTCACAAATATTCTTATAAAAATGTCTATATTCCAGCTTTTAGTTTATGTATTCATCTTCATTTAGTTTAAAAGATTAACTCTAACCTTCCCCAAACATTTATAGCTTTTGTGTCCACATTAGCGATGGGATTTGACACCTTTGTTTGTCAAAAACAGAAACACATCTACCAGCTGCCTGCCGCCACGATGTTCTCTTTGTTGAGACCGGGATGATATTAAATAAATATCCATAAAGCTACACTTACGTTAATCATCTAATGCACAGCTGCACGCAGTGTTCAGTCTATCCGCTCACCTGTATAAACACCTGTATAAATACACCTGCATTGCTCTTCCCTACTGTTCGCTCTGAACCGCCATCAGGCAGCAGCTCCAGGAGGAGAAATGCTGCCGTACTCCAGGCATCGCGCCAATCATTTTAAGGATCCTTATTGGCCCCTGGAAAAACGACAAAGACCCAGACATTATTATGAATCAATAAAATCTTCCCGAGCCGAACTTGAAAACTGGACGTTATGCTGCTAACACTTAGCTTTCGTCAACAACTCAGAGCGACGTGAGAGCTCCGCGCAACGCAAGAAATAACCCGGCTGGAACACGATGCGCTAAATAATATAACATAACTTAACGAAGCTTCGAGGCAGATCAATTTTCCTCGAGAAATTTTAATAATCGAGGTACTCGAATCACTAGAATCACTTGAGGAATCGTTTCAGCCCTAATTGATAAACATTCTGATGTGTAATACTGCCATCAGATGAAATGTTTCGTTTTAATTGTTGACTGTGTTGTCTGTGACTGTATTTTTGTGTTTTTATGATGCAAAGCACTTTAAACCTCCTTGTTTCTGAAATATACAATTGGTTGATTGATTTGATTACTAATGCAATGTGTTTTTATGTGTAAATGATTAGTGTCAAACAGTCCAGTACTTTCACTTATTTAGTGATATTTTGCCTCAACATGTTACTTTCTTTGTTCCCCTGATTTGTTGTCCAGGTGATAGACTTGCCTGATATTGTCAAAGCTTTTTACAAAACACCTTAATGGCATTCACAAAAAAAGACAAACGACAAGAAAAGGTCATGACAAAGTGAAAAGGCAGAAAATGAAGCCTTCTTTTCAAAGCAGAACAGACAGTTGCTCTTTCTTTGGTATTTGTGAACATAAAACAACTCAAATTTTTAATGCGAGAAGTGTGATGAACAACTTTAGGATTCTTGCAGATTGGCTGGTTGATATGGATGATAATCCAACCATTATACTGAAAGTATGGATTTATATGTGGAAGAGTGAGTTGTGATACTCAGTGAACAGTATGCAGAATATTTTTCTAATTGTTGCTTTGTGCAAGTCAGTTCAAGTCAGAGGATCATATGTTGGAAAGTAAAGGGACTTTGAGAGGGTGGCTGTTTTCACATGTGGCTCTGCTGCTATGGTTGGGTGGGTGAGACATAGAATGTAATATGACGCAATATTGATGATAGCCCCAAGATCTCAGAGGTGTTCTGCAGTAATAGAACTGCTTTGATTGATGAAAAACTTCAGGCAAAATGTCGGTGCCTCCGAGGTCTTCATCAAGACGAGAAAACTTTGTGATTCTCTGAAATGAGCTCATCCTCAAGTGAAGATGTGGCATTTCAATTTATCATTCTGCCTCCTTGTAATTCTTTTCTTCTTTCTCATATTTGAACTAAAGTCCCAATGGTTTTAACTGTATTCACTGCTTTGCAACTGCATGACATTTAATTGCTGTCCTGGAATGTGTGTGTGCACACAGCGACCAACAAACACACACATGTACCCGCTTATATCAGCCTTTTCTGTCAAATTTCTCCAGAGGATCGTAGGTTTGCCGTGCCTGTCACCCAGGCTTTGTGTGAGTGTGTTTGAACAGAGCTCTGCATTTGCTTGTGCAGGCACTCTAAAGCATCTGTGTTTACCAACTGAAGTGGGAGCAAGAGATTGAGTGAGATTGAGATAGACAAACCGTGGACTCTCACTGACATGCCAGACTCTGCAAAGAAAACACACACCTCTTTTGACAGTCTTCCCATACTAACCTGTCTTGCTACTCTATTCTTCACTAGCTCAATATTTTGTACATGCACTGGTATCATTGATCAATTTTAAATTGTGCTGGATTACATTTTCTGAAAGTTCAATTGAATCATGAGCAATTTCAGTAGTGCATATATAATTCCACCACACGAAAGTTGTTCCGTTCCTCTAAAACTCTCTTTATCTTTATGTAAACGACCAAGTTATCAGTTTGAGATGGAGTTTAGATTGGGCCTAAAAAGTCCAACCTGACCCGGTCTGAGCCCTTAGACATTGTGTGTGAGCTCAATCCAACCAGACTAATTAACTCTAATTACTGTCCTGAGCCTGAAGTAAACATGCATTATTATTATTTTAAGCTGCTATCAGTTTCAAATCAATTCCTGACTTCTGATTTTGCTCTCTGCTGCCTTATTAGAGTAACCTCTACCATCTTTAGCTTTGTTTAACATCTTCCAGTTTTGTTTTCACTTGTAACCACAGGGTGAGTCAGGTGCAAGTCTGATTGATATGAGTGGAGCAGGGCCGGGCAATGCACATTAATTGTGCAATGTGCTGCACAATTAATGCACATAGTATAGATCTAAGCTGTAATTTGATACTAGCGCAGAATAGGGCTGGATGACATGGCTGAAAAAGTATCATGATACAGTAATTTCATATCATTTGATGTAGATAAATATTGATTAGTTTTTGTTTTAAATATCTGAAATACTGCTAAACTGGTGAAGTGACTTTCCCTGTTTTATCCACAATTGAGCTGTTGTATTAATTTAGCATGAGACATCTGTAGTGGTTTTTAGGGCTGAAACAAAACTTTTGACCACACAACAGCAAAGGTGTAACATCGTTTTTTCGTTCTAACTTGCCAAGTCTTTGTCACACTTGGAAAAACATCAATGTAAAGAGCAGAACCTCTGCTTTCAAATAATATTTTGTTTGCAGTTGGTGACGCAAACAGAGTAATTTATGACAGAACTGAGTTTTCTGAAATTGGCTCATTCTTTTGCATGAACTCTGCCATCAAAAATATGCCACACATTGTCCATATGGTTGTGTTTGGGACAACTCTGCTTCTCAAACAGTAACAGTGGTCTGGAAATATACCCTAAGCCAAAATACTTAGCAAATTGTCAAATGTTCTTCAAGTACTTTGAAAAAAAAAAAAAAGACACCCAGCTTTTTTCTAGCAATAAATTGTTTCTGGCATTTGGAAAAACGCACTTTAGAATTTAAAGTTCATCTCCTGAGAACATTTTTAAATGGATATATTCACATATTGTCATCATATTATCGGTTTCAATAACATTACACAGGATTGTTTTGACTGCAATAGTTTATTCCAAGTGTAATGAATTAAGGGATTGCATTCCAGTCATATTCAGCCATCTGGATGATGTGCAGCTGGTGTTGATGCTCACACCTGATCACAGAGAGCTGGCAGCAATGTGTTGAGAGATGAGAGAAAAGAGTGAGTAAAATGTGTTTTATTTCTGATACAAAATTGGACCATAAAATCATTAATCATATAATTTTGTAATATTGTTTAGTCATTTTTTTCCCTTCTAAATAACTAATGCTTATACGTTTATGTTTGGGATTTCACTGTGTCTGTTTGACTTCGGATTTTAGTGTATTAAGTGGACTTAATACACTAAGTGGTCTGGAAGAATATTTAATCAGACTATCTTGAACCATACTTTGGGATCAGTGATAGGAACTGACTTGCTTCATAAACAAAACCAGTGAAGTTAGTATTACTGGTTTGCTTTATTCCATGAACATGTTTATGGTTGTTTGGCATCTCTTCAGAGCTTCTCAATTTTCTTCTTGTCTCCAAAGCAGCGTTGCATTTAATGTTTACGTCTCAGTAGATTCAACTTCAATTTAAATTTGCACAATTTAAATTTTGACCTTTATATTGCTGTCAAAAGGCAGTCTCTTTTTGCTTTCATTCTCCTTTGTTTGGTTCTTTCTGAAATCTGTTTCTTCATTTGCCTTTTAGTGAGTTGTTTGTTTCAGCGTTTGACTGACAGAGCTTCAGTCTTAGTGAAAAAAACAACAGAAAAGGTAAATCAAAGGTGGATCAGTCACCGTAGAAATATGGAAATTATTCATCAGCTCAAAAAGCACCAAAAGGGAAACTATTAGTGAGTATACGTCAAGCAGGATTTCTGGGAAAGAGTGCTGAGTCTTTGTTATTATTATAGTGAGACAGCTGGAGAACACATGCTACAAGGTCATAGGACCACACGAGGTTCTGTTTCGCTATGTGTTTAGTCTGTAAGGTTCGTGACAAGGTTTAAGTATTGAGACAACTGGGCAGTACATGTCTTGAATGTACAAGTCTGTTATTATCCAAAGCATCAACTTAGGACTTTGACAAGGTTTCCCTTTCCCACAGCTTTGTTCTTGGCTCAACTTACTCCCAAATATTTGTCACAGAGAGTACTACTTGATAAGTTAAGGTCAAATTGCATGACTGAACATCCTCACATTCACAGGAAGTGGTGAAAGAAATAAACTTTGTCATTTCCCCCCAACATCACCCTTCCTTAGCATTCACATATATTTATCTTGATAATATATAAAAAACATGTCTTTGTTGAACTCTCTTTTATTTTCCCATCTACTGCTTGTTTCCATTGACAACTGAAACTTTGCAACTAAAGTGTAGATGACAGCAAACCGCCCATAGCAACCTGTTTTACGAGCAGCTTAAAAGACGGAGTCCAATACCAAATTCTAGTGATGTGTACAGAAAAGCTATAGTTATGTGTTGAGAGAAATAAAAGATTAAAGTAATTATTTTCTATAGAGCAGCAAAATTGAGCTCTACGGTTTATATATTATGCATATTAGTTTTAATAAAGATTGCATGTATCAGATTAAAAAATAATCAGATCAACATCGTCAGATCACCAACCCACCTCCTACAAATAAAGATAGGAGACATTATGTGAAGATTAATTATCATGCTGTGAAATAATATTATTCCGGATGTAACGATCAAAAAAACATTGTTGGCATCAAAGAATAAATATTTATTAAGCCCTGACAAACACTCCATTACTTGCTGTCCTTCAAAGGATACAAGATGTTGTGGTTCCCTGATGTGAAAAATAATTACACAGAGATGACATGGTGTTTGATAGCCATCTAACATTTCTGCTGTCTTTCATCATCACTTTGAAAATAATGTAAAATAAAACTATTGTTTACATGAGTTAAAAGAATGAAGTGTCATTATTTCACAGTGATTCAATAAAATCACATTTCAACCTTTTTCTTAAAGTCAATTTTAAGGTTTACTATGTTGCGCAAATCTAGTTCCCATGTCAAGAACCAGTTCTAAGTCCAGTTCACACAGGTTAAATCGATAAATTCAGTCACGTTCATAATTCAGAAGATAAACATTTTGAACAAAGTTCCCAGTCTTAACATAAACAAAATATTTTCATGAAATAAAGTCTTAGTTGACATATGGATCAGGATGTATGAATAATCTTACATTTTCAACTTGGCCTCTTGTATTCTTTTTGCTCATAAAATCTGTGTACAATGTTTTCAAGCTCTCAAAATGGCTGTTCTCATTCATGTATTTTCATATTTTGTAGAAAGCCAACGAAGCTGATGAAGATGGGTTTCATATTGAATACAATTTTGATGCTGCATAAGCACATCAGCTGAAAATCACTATTCACTTTAAAGACAAAATACGTGCTATGATTTCAGCTACTTTTACTCTACTAAAGTCAAAGAGCAAAGTGAGAATAATTATAATACATCAAGCTGTGACTTAATTCCTCTATTTGTCACTGCTGTAGCTCCAAGCTCCCACTCTGTGTGTTAAGTTGAACTTTTGCTGTTGGATCTTCAACTTTATCCACTTTTTCTGCACAAAGCAACATATATTGATCTGTTTAGGAGACAATATATGTTTTGGATCTATGTAGAGTGCCTTCTGTAAATCTGATATGATATTTGCATAATTATTTGTTGCCAGATCATCGATAATGACGACACCCAGTTCATGAGCAACTGTCCTCCTGCGGTGACAGAGAGCACACCTCGCAGGAGAACCAGGATACAGGTCTTGTGGACTGCACCACCCAGTGGTACTGGATGTGTTATTCTCAAGTAAGTTTTATTCTAGTCTAATTATTCTCGTACCTTTACGTTCAGAGCTACAACGGATGTTGAATGACTGTTTTCCATTAAATATCAGGTTTGCAATATCAAAAAACTATTGGATTTAGTATTTGCGTGTATATTTAAATGACAGCATTTAAATGACTGACTTAAATTAGCGCAAAAAAAACATGTTTTAAATTTTTTACGTAGTTCATGTTTTTTGCTTCGCCTTAAAATTTTTAAGTTGAGTTTGCTGTTTTAAAAAGAAAAAAAAATGTGTTGGGACTATTATTTTAACATCTTAATAAATGAAGTTACCATTTCCCAGGCCCAGTTACCTTTGACCTTACAAGCAGGTGTTCGTGGTTAAAGTCAATTCGGTGACTCCAGGTGTTTTTTTTTCTAGAATCACAGCACCTTAGCTCTTGTGAGGGGATGATCTTCACAACACAGCTGAAGATGATGATTACTGGGTACAAGTTATTGTTTAAAACAGGTGTGACTTTGAGCATTAGTGTTACTTTCAAAGAGTATGGCTTCATTATGTGTCTCATTGTTAAAATGGGTGCTCAAACATTAGGATCAACACTTTAAAATTTCAAAGAAATCTTTTCTCAGAATAGTGTGGTGTTCATGTTTGAGGATTTAAATGGCTGTTCAGTACCGTATCATTTTAGAGCTGCATTGAAAACAATGTTAGTGTCATTTTTCCCAGTGTTTTTTTTCACCATTGGTGATGGTCTGGGAATATTAATCAGATAAATGACATTATGCAGCTATTAAAAGGTTTATTCTGACAATTAAATTGCTCAGTCTAACTGGAAGTGTGCATATTGCCTGTCAGCTATTAGTAAGTGACATTTTGCTTTAATGAGATTTGGATGACTTACAGGGAGCTTTGCTTTGTGGGAGATGTATTCTTTGGTTCCTTCCCCCTGTCTTTTATTCCTTCCTTTTTTGTTTCCTTCCTTCATTAGGTCAAATTGTAGTATCAACAGGTGAGGCAAACCCAAACATCCCTACCGATACTCAGAAGGGATGGTCTCTTCAGATTAGATAAACTTGAACCTCAGCAGTTACTCAGTTAAAGTGAAGTTTTAACGTTTTTTGCTGTTTTGCACTTAACTGAAAGATGATTTATAATATCACTTCGTCTACTGAAATTATCTGAACAAAATGATCTCCACATACCTTTTGCCTGATGCCCCGTCACCAGTTTTCCCTTTGGCTTACCTTAGTATATTTAGCCCTTTATCTGAGTCGATGTTCAACAAATGATGGAAAGGGAGGTTTGCCGTTTCACCCCAGAAACCGGACCACTCACTTCTGAACATTTAGAGGATTTTACTCAGTTTAGTGAAAAAAATTAAAAATACTTAACGTAAACCAGTTTAAAAATAAAGACAGTTTGTGGTAAAAGTTATTTGTGTTGCCACACAAAAACCAAATGGGTTGAGTGATGAAATGATTTATAGTCAATTTTGATTGAATACAGCAGACTTCATGACAGCCTCTGGACTGTTATGATAAACACATTTATTTCCAACATGTTTTGTTTCTAAAAGCAGCAGCAGGCTGTTTTACCATTGAGTAAAAATTGGTTCGTTAGAAAAAGCGAACAGAGCCAGAAGAGCGAAACAGCCCGGAGGGACTGATTTTCATGCACATCAGCTACAATTTGTGCTTCTGTAAATGTAATATTGTCTGATAACAGAAAGCACTTACTATTAATACATGATGAGATGTTATTCAAGCAACGTGCCAACAAAAATAAAACAAATGTGCACTACATCGAGTGATAGCACTGCACATACCTTCAAGACATTTTTTGACAAATAAGAAATATAAATGATAAACAGGTAAACCTTGTAAAGAAAAATGTTTCTCTCTTGTTCATTTCTGTCTCCTTTTCTGACTACCTGAAGGGAATAAACTCCCTGACATGCATCTCTTCCTCACCGAGCAATAAGCTTTAACTTGCCCTTACCTCCACAGCACAAGCACAGCTGTTGCTTTTAATTTTTCTACTGCCGTTGTATGACAGATGGCATGCAGCCATCTCCAGTAATTGCTGGTTCAATAAATCTGACACTGTGTTGTGGAACATCTGCTATTTCAAATTCACCTCATATTACTGTCACAATTGTCCAAGATAGAGATTTAGGATTTCCTCATCTAAACTCTTTGTATTATAAGTCTTAATTCTACCTTGTTAGGCTATTTTTGTTTCTGTCTACAGCACTCTGTTAATAGGCCACACTGGAGTGAAAATGATTAGCCCTCATTTAGATTTCTGAAGTTCTTCCTCTATAGTTGCGCTTAAATGCTTCAGACCATCAAGCAAATTGTCTTATCAAATAAAGAGAACTGATTAAATACAAACTGCAAATTTAAATGCGTGATTTTTTAAGGAAAACAAGCTATCAAATTCAAGCTGACATATATAATCCAAAACAAAAATACTTAAATGAAGTAAAAAAACATGAAGTAGGTGAAAAAGATAAAAAAAACAACACATCACTCCAAATTCTAAATAGATTCAAGCATAGATTGGAAACAAAATATCTGTCCCATGAGAGTCTGACAGGCTGCAAAGTCATTTTTAAGGCTTTAGGACTTCCATGATTCAGAATGCGAGGCATTATCTACAGATGGAAAAAAACTGAAAACAGATGGAACAGTGCTGAACTTTACCAAGAATGACCAGCTCATTAAAATGATTGAAATAATGCATTGATTGATCCATGAAATCAAAAAAGATCGCAGAACAACATACAAAGCAGAAAAGGCTTTATTTGCCTGTTTTATTCTCAGCCTTCATGATTCAACAGTGAGAAAGAAACTGGCCAAAAATTGCATCCAGAGGAGAGTTTCAGGCTAAAAACTGAATGGCCAAGAATGTCTTTACCAAAGACTTTGGGGAAGATAATTTGTGGACTGACAAAGCGAAAGTAGAAGTTTTTGGGGACCATGTTGATGCATAAAGGCCTGAGGCTGCTTCAGGGCATGGTCAAATTGATGGACACATGAACTCTGCACCCTTTCAGAAAATTATGAAGGAGAATGTCAGGCCACCAGTATTGAGCAAAAGGTCAAGAACACTTGGGTTGTATCCAAAGCACACCATTTTCACCTCTGAATAGATTAAGAAACAAAAAAGACAAAGATCAGACTTTAACCCACAAGAATTTTCATGAGATCATGTTGATTTGGATAAATCAGAATTTGGAAAACTACATTTTTGTTTTTTAGCTGCATGTCTGATAATCGTTAACATGCAAGTACGTGGGGTGGGACCATAATAAATAGTAAAGTCAAATACTTTTTTAAACACTTCAGTGGATGTGAAGGAAGACATCACTGATAATGAATCTGTTTGATGAAAACAATTAATCAAAAATCAACTTTACTACACAAGGCTAAATCTGACTTCTTTATGCAAACTAATGTCAACGTCACTTAATTTAATATTCCTTAGAGCCAAACATTTCATTCTTGTGTTCATGTTCAGTCTGTAATATGTTCAGTCTTGTGGATGTCAAACACTTACCTCCGTGTTAACTGGACCTGGTTCCAACTCCAACTTCCTTAAATGGGTCTTTCAATATGTCTTTGTGCCCTTTTGGACTCTTATCGGTTTTTTCTTCTCCCTCCTGGGATTTAGATCTAATAACTTGAAAAAAAAAGTGCTATCTCAAACCACCAGTAGAAGCTGTAATACCATAAATACTGGAGCTTTTTTTATTTTTCATTAATCTCGGCTGTACCAAGATTTCAACAAATACAGTGCAAGAAAAGTAATTTCTTCTGTAAAATTTACTGTATGTGGGTTTGCCAAGAATTACATAAGATGGTTTTTTTTTTATTTCACTCACTTTCAAAGTTTGTAGGTGGCAGCTAGTTTGTTTATTCTAACTTAAAGACGAGAAACAGGGAAGCTCAGCCAGCTTTATTGTGCTGGGAATAATTACAGCTGACGTAAAGTGACAAAGAACAGTGGAACATAAAAATAAAAGGAGTCAATTGTAAAGTGCTATAGTTTTCTTAGAAGTAAATGGTAATGGTAAATGGCTTGTATTGTACAGCACTCTATCAAGTCCAGAGGACTCCAAAGTGCTTTACACTACTTAGAAGTATTAGTTATAGTAGCGTTATACTCACAGATTTGTTTAAATCAACTTTAAATCACTTCTAGGATAACATTTTTAAATTGTTGTACGCCAGGTCACAGCTGCTGAATCTTGTAATTCCTCTAGCGTGTTCACAGGTGTCCTGGAGTCCTCTCTCATTTGTCTCTTTCTTGCACCGTCACTCAGTTTGTGAGAACGCCTGACCTTAGAAGATTTACACATGGGTCATTTTGTTTCCATTTCATTCATTTCATTGCCTTTTCTGTTTCTATCCGTTCGCTTATACTTTTCAGTAACCTATTCTATGTTTTGTTTGTAGTGCTCTCCTAGACTTCATGCTATAAGCCAGGAATACTGATTAATCAGTGAGCTGACCTCCCAGACTCAGATGTCTTTACATTACAGTCGCTTGAGACACATTCAGATTGACTAGACCTTTTTTTGAATTAGCTCAGTCACTTTAAACGGGGCAAATATTTATACATTCATTTTATGTTACATATTTTTATTTAATTGACATTATTTTATACAAATCTGTTTTCAATTTGACAATATAAGGTCATTCTTTTTGTCAAAAAGCCAGATTTTGTTGCTCATGATTGATTTGTAAAAGCAAGAAATGGGTAAAGCGTTCAGTGGAGTGAATACCTTTTATAGGTTCTATAAGTTCCCTCACTTTTAAATCGCAGTCTGTGTAAGCTGTAAACTGATGGTAAAAATAGCCACAGTCCAAAAGAAAACTGAAACATCCTAGGAAAGCTTGTCAAACTGTTAATCAAGAAACTTTCAAGATTTCACAAGAAAGTTACTTTTAATGCACAGTTAAAGTAAAAGAAAACATTTTTGTTGTCACACACTTGATGTACAGATTATTTCTGGACATTCACAGATCAGGCTGTACTGCTGTGCTCTGTGGTTTGCCAGGCTGCTTCTTTAGATACATTTTTCCTCCTAATTTACACATTGTGAGCTGAACCCTGGAGAGAAGTCACCTGTTACAAGCACTGCTATCAGTTTCTTGGCAAGCACGCCATGTCAGCATCTTTTAAATAGCACACTCTGTAATGCGCTATCTTTGTTCGTCTCACTTGTTCCTGGCACTTGAACTAACAGCAACCTGAAGATGCAGTAAGCAACTTATCGTCTTAAGGCTGGTTGTGTACTGTCAGGACTGCCCTTCTCCTCCTCTGCTGGTCAAATTCTTGTCATTCATCTTGTTGAGCTGCCTAGAAATGTTGCCTCAGGCAAACAGCAGCTGAAAAACCTCCACAAAGTGCTGATTGCCCCCCATCCCCTTTTCGTAACATATTTATCTTTTTAACTTACTTATCCTTCATATTTTTTCTGTTAAGACATAATTTCCAAGAGAGTTAGGGGAAATTTAAAAACTGTTAAAATATGAAGCTTTGCTCCAGTCTGTTCAGTGATGCTTAGAATACAGATGTTTATTTAATTATTTTTTAATCTAGCAGCAATTGAGGACAAATAACATTGAGTTTAAAAAGTATGAAGGAAGAAACACTTAGATGTACCATCCCTGGCCTTAATGACCATACCTAATATAGATTCTAACATTTGAAATCCTAAAGCACATAGACTTTGGAGTAGAGCAAAAAAAAACAAAAAACTGTTTTACACTTGAAAGTTTTGCTTGTATTAGAACAGATAACATAAACACCTTGATTAAATATTCTCAGATTCTTGGAATAATGATGACTCACCCACCCAATTTTCTTCCTTTTTCTGTCTTGAAGTCTTCATCCCATTTCATCTGACACATGTATATGATGAGTATTTTCAGCCCTAAGCTCTTTTATATTCCTTCCTTGTTTTGACTTTTATCTTTTGCAAGCATGAAGTTCTTGTTTAAGCAAGACCCCCAGGCTGTGACAAAGTGCAGAGTGCGTATGAACATTTGACTGGGTGGGTATTTGTGTGTTTCCAACCTCAGGTCATAAAGGTCTTTCTTGTAGCTCTTATGAGTTTACCTCAAATCTGTGCTTTAATCTCAAGAAAGTCCTGAAAAGTCTTTTGGTGTCTAGTGCTTCCCAAAATAGAGAGGGAGGGTGAGAGAAAAACAAGTGTGTGTGAGTGAAAAGATGGTGAGGAAGACTGTTTTTCCAATCTAGGTTTTGCTGTCCTGGTGATCGTTATCAGGTTTATACTTAGAATTCTCCATCTCTGCCTTACAGCTGTCTGTTCATCACATTTTCACCCCACATCGACCTCTGGTTTATTTTTCCCATCAGTATTCGGATGCTGTTACCGGGAGGAAGCCAGTGGGAGGAGGGGGAACACCCTTCACCTGTCAGTGACAACACAAGTCAAACTGTGAGACTCTGAAGTTGTTTGTCAAGATGACTTGAACTTCTCTGTCTGGTCACAGTCAGACGCAGTCTTTTATTGATCACACGACAGGATTATTTGGAGCATGTTCAGTTTTTAAGAACTACCACTCTTTTATACTTGAAGTTCCCTGAATAAAAACTAGAGACATGAATTCAGACAGATATGAATTCACTTATTGTGCCGTGCTTCTTGCTTTCCTCCGCTGTGAAGAGTAATGACCTCTGAGTGTTACTATCACTTTTAATATCAGGCACCAGTGAAAAAAATATTTGTACTGTTCATGTCTAATTCATCTCCCTACACTCAGATGAGAAATTTGGTCAGATAACAGTTTGATCTTATGTGGTAAAGGCTTCAGCAGATAAAAAAAGAAACATGTTTTTTTTCTCATTATTTCCCCAGTTGCAACATGTAGCCTGCTTAGCGGTTGGTGACTTCAGCATGGCTCGTTTGACTGAAATAGCAGAGCGTATTCATTAAAGGTTACGTATTCTAACATTGACTATGACTTTTCCTTAAGGAAATATGAGGAGTGAAAGCAAGGAGACTAGGAATGATAATGTGGCATGGCTGTTAAAAACAAATAGAAGATATCAATTTGTTGTAGAACAATACTCAAGGCACGAAAATCTGGAAAGTAATGTCTAACAAAAGTAAATTTAAAACTGTGATGCATAGAGTGGCTTTGCAGATGTTGAAGAAAAACATACAACTGACAAAATGTGTATCAAAACATTGCAGATGAACAAAAAAAGATACTTAAGTTAATAGTTTAACTCTTATTTAAAGAATTAGGCTAAAACACCATGAATAAAGTTTTACATGAAGTTGTACCTATTTGTGCCTACAAGATGCAGTAACCGAGTTTTCTGCACACCTCTAATACCTTTCTTTACTAGCAGTGGCTGCTTACTGACAAAAAAATATCAGCAAATTATTTAAAAACAACCAAATTCTAACATAAGTGACTAGTAGAAAGGAGAGCTGGAGCTAGTGTACGTAAAGATTCATCCTTCCGCTGACTTACTGAATAATACAAATTACCAGCATTTTTTTCTTTACCTATTAGAAAATTTGATAAAAAATGATCAGGCTCAGTAATAGTCATTATATTTCACTTTTGTTTTCCAATTTCATGCCCAAGTAGTCACCCCATGTTGCAGAGTATCCTGCACCATTCAGCCCACGTAAGATTTATAGAAGCAATATAACCGATAACTCCTACCTAAAGTTGGCGCGCCCTCCTCTGTCTTCATTGCCAGGGTTGTTCAGTTCACTCTGAGGCAGTTTTATTTCTCTCTATTGTACGTGGGGCACACTACTTTTATTAAAAGTACAGATATTTATTTCTTTTCTGACTATAGTAATATACAGTTCTACTTGCTTACAGTATCAGTTTGGATTTTTCCTTATGTTCAAGTAATTTCAAGTTTTGATGGAATAATGCTCTTAAACACTTGAGGTTTATTATAAGGATAATATTTTTCATTTTTTGACTTATTCTTTCAGTCTTTCCTGCATTTTAGTTGTCTGTCTGTTTGTTACCTTACCAGAAAAGCGTGATGACCTGTAGAACCATTTACTGGGTTATTTGGGGGCAGTATTGGGATTGAAGAATTTGCAACAGACTGTATTATTTACTGCAAGAACATTTGGCAGGTTTGTTTGGAAAGTTTTGTAAGGGCACCCCACCTTTGTGCTCCTCTCATTATTTGTTACTGTCTTTGTTCTCAAAATATCAATAGAAGAGGTAGAAAACAAAGCATATGAGCTGTCTTTGTCCTCCATTATAACTTTTTACAAAACAATGTAAAAGCATTGGTAAAAAGCAATCAATTTTAGATGGGGCAGTTTAGTTTTCAGTCGAGATTAACTAATCAGTTAAAGGCTGGTTTTGTCTACAACAGCTGCACAGATCTATATTCTCTTCTTAATGTAACTCCTGGTCTTTTCTCCCTCTTCTTCGTATCTGTGGGTATGATTGCTTCTGTTGCGGCAGGATGATTGTGCTGTGAGAATTGGAGAATGTGTTTTTCCTGTGAAAAAATGTGTACTCAGTGTCCATTATGAAACCTCCGGGAAGCCATTACCCTCCCGTCTTGAGGAGGATTTCATGGATCAGACATCGAAAAGAAACTCTAAAAAATCTCAATTTCATGCAGCTTTTGCACTCTTATGATGATCCAACTTTTCTCCATTTTCTTTTTCATCTTTATCCTTACTCTACATTTCTTCCAAACCTGTTCTCTGTGTCTGCAGGGCCAGTATCGTGCAGAAAAGAGTCATCTTTTTCCAGGATCAAGGCTCTCTCACCGTTCGACTGTGTGAGAAAGGTAATGACAGCTGCCCATCTTCTCTTCTATTCTCTTTTGCAGCTCATTTTTACAACCTAGACTTGTCATTATGCAGCTATTGTAGCCTTTTCCGAATGCAGTATTTTCCCTGTGTTCTGGTTCAGATAACCTCACACCTCCTTCATCATGTTTCAAACACTACATGGGACAAAATGAATGCATTTTCTCCCATGTAAAATATACAAAACGGAAATCCCTACTGACATGAAATTCTCATCAGACATTTGTAAGAACACTAGTAATCCTCACATTCAAACCAATTAATTATTGAATTTCGCAATGGCTGTAATAATAATAATAATAATAATATATATATATATATATATATAGTCTAAAAATATTAGCATTAGGTTAATTGGTCTCTCTAAACTTTTCTACATTGGTGCGTGCATGGTTGCTTGTCCTGTGTGTCTATATATTGTGCTGTGATGGAATGATGTCCAGGGTGTACCCTGCCTCTTGCCCAGTGACTCCTTCAGCCCATGCAGCCCAGCAAGGATAAGCAGCTAGAGGCTAGACAACAGAGACATAGATATTTTTTAAAAACAAAGAATGTCACTAGTATGCTGTTTAGTATGTTCATGGATGGATGGATGGATTTCATAAGCTTTATTTGCTATCCATTTGTAGCCGTGTACTAGCAATAACTGTCTTGCATCTTCAGATTATTCTCAGGAATGTTTCATTCACCAGATTTCTCCTTTCATCCATTCTTTAATGCTAGTGGCCCACATATAGCATGAAAACCAGTCCCTCTACATAAAGTACATAAAGGACATGTAAAGGTCTAGTGAAAGAACAAAGGCAGCCAGCATCTCTGCAGACCATACACCTCCTGGACACAAACTGTTTAACCCTCCCACAGTCCTAACAAACACTCAGGAAGCATGAGGCGGATGTCACGTTCAAACTGTGAGATCACCAGGGCGCAATGTCTGAGGTTTTACGCTGATTGTATTTCCGCAAAAAAGAACGTGTCACCATTTTTAAAATCTCTTAAAATCAGCACAACAGTCTGGTAAAATGGTACACTCACAGGGGTCTCTCCGCTCAAACGCAAACATTCATTGTACAATGAAAGCCGTATCTGGTTGAATGATTTTATTATGCTAAATCTCAGAGGAATCCTGTCTTGATAAAGCTTTTCACTACACACTAAAATCTAATTTTCCATGCTATTACGCAAGTCAATCAAGCCACCCTGTTTCCATTTTCTGACATAAGTTAGGTGCTTAAAGTTTGACTCGCCTTTCTGCAACTTGGATGTCAAGAGAAAATTTCCACTAAATAATTGGGTGATTCATAAATATTCAAACTATCGCCTTGACCTATCTTTCAGCAACATTGGTCCAGGGCAAATTTAGAATATTTATGAGTCTGTGTGTCATTTCTTTTCTTTTCTTTTCCTGCTTGCTAGATTCTTACTGCCTATTATTGCTATCAATCATCATTTAAATTAACCCAAGTAATTGTTTATCAGGATTGTACACCCTAATAACTTTGAAATAGTTTCGTTTGAGTAGGGTTTTGTACTTAAGTGTACTATCTACCTATTCAGCAGACAGAAGTCATGTAAATCAGTCAAAAGTCAGTGAGTTTCGCGTTGAACTTTTGTAAGAAGGGACAATATTATGTATTTTACAGGGACTTTTGGTCAGACCATTCATGTGGACCAGATTGAACAATGCACTTTTTGTAGACATTTCCCGACTTCTAGGTTTCAGCACATTCATCCATCCATTATCTTATGTTTCCTGGTTAAATATATGAGAATATAATACTAGAATAAAAACTAACTAAGGAGGATTGTTTAATTTCCTCTGTAGTGTGATGCTTACTGTGATTGGTTTTGGTGCTGACTGAACCCATCCTATTTAAAAAACTGAACTGTTATTTAAACAACAGCCTATGTTTCCCCAATGAGAATCTGTAGAGCTTAGGTTTTGTGTAGTCATTGTTTATTTGGCTCGCACTGAAGCTGAAAAGAATGAGGTCACAAATGATTCAAAACTTACGTACATATTACCTTAATAATTTGGAAAATATTAGCATTTTTATTATGCTATTATTTAGGTGACTGGTCTGTGGAATTATTGTATTATTTGAGTATTTGTGTTTTGTATCGTTCACATCCCATCTCCCTGCAGAGCGTCTTCCCGGTGAAGTCACTGAAGTACCTGCAATCGAATGCTGTGCTTGTGGAACTGCTAAGTATAGACTTACCTTCTATGGCAACTGGTCAGAAAAAGTACATCCAAGAGATTATCCAAGTGAGAAATTACAGCACTCTTGGCCCAACACTCACATACACTCTGTGTCTGATTAGTTTTCAGATATTAGTTTGTTTCTTACAGTGACTGGCATGAAGATTTCATATGTTTTGGGTTTTTGTTATCCTGGACTTAAAAGGCAATTCAAATGGCCTGAAGAATCAGAATTTCCTTTGACATTAACCATTATGCAATATTCTAATGACATTCACTATTAGTTAGTCTCACATAAGAACTTTATTTTACTCAAGTGTCTTCAACTTATTGGTCATATATAAAGATTCAAAGAGTAAAAATCGGACAGACTTGAACATAGGAAAGTTCTTTGGGAAAACAGTTCAGTGTTTAAGGTTTGCTTAGGTTAGTTGTTAAATTTGTATCATTTAAGCATGCCTGACTTTTAGGTGAAACTATGACTCTTAGACTTGCCATATCATTATTAGTCTTTTAGTCATAGATAGTTTTTTCTTTTTGGTTTTTAAGCTGCTGACAGAGAAGAGTTATTGTCTAGCGTCTTTCACAAATTAGTCATTTAAGTGCTAAAGTTCCCATCTCCTTTAGGACGTGCCAACCACTGGTCTGCCCTGATTGGTGCGTCCCACTCCAGGAGTTATGTGCTGTGGGAGTACGGCGGCTATGCCAGCGAGGGAGTTCGCCAGGTGGCTGAACTCGGCTCCCCCATCAAGATGGAAGAAGAGATTCGACAGAAGGTAAGAATGGCATTAATTTACAACAGCAACCTTTTCATTTCTTAAGTTTTATATTTTCATCTCCACAAAAATTTTGCTGTCCTAATATCTGCAGGGTTTTTTTCCCCCTGAGAACAAAATTTGACTAAGATTTTTTTCCATAAGATAAGGACTTTTCTTTTTCAAAATGTAGGGCCAGTCATTATCATTCACACTTTTTGCTTTTAAGCTTTCTATGTATTTTTTTAAAGATTTTTTTCAAATGTTAGAAAAGACAGTCGTCCTTTTTGTTTATGACTAAAAGGTTAGTGAAAAACTATTTTGTCTTTAGAAGTGATAAAAGAGTTTTTTGATGGGCCAACACAGGAATAGTTAACATTTTTGAATGCTACACACACAGGCAGACAGAAAATTGGTCAAAAATAAAACATAATATTTTAGCATTACTGGAAAACCATAATATTGGTATTTACATGAAGATGGGGTGTGAAATGTTACTCTTTTAATTAACAATTTTTGCACATAGCCGCCATCAGTTCTGTTGAAAAGAGCAGCAATCTTTTTTTTTCTGATGTAAGAATACTGAAAACCTGCTTGTCAATTTAATGTGGTATCAGTAAATTACATTTAGAATATAAGTAATGATCCAATTTTTAATGGCTTTGGTTGCATGGAGGTAGGTTTTATCTGTAACCTTTGTTATCATTTATCAGATTATGTTATAGATTCATTTTGATAATTTTGACTGCCAGCTATAGTAAAAACATAAACCCTACAATATTCCTCACGAGTAAAGAAAATATTTTTGTTTTTATAACGTTGTTATGGCCTACAGAATCATTGGGAAGACCATTCACTTAGCTAGTCACCGCCACCCTCCACAAGGAGGGCGGATAATCAAGCCACAAAGATCATTGGTGAACAAGTTGTCTGTTCACAGCTTACAAACATATTGATGGAAAGTTAAATAAAAGGAAAGTGTGGTGGAAAAAGGTTCACAAGCAGCCTTTTTTTGTTTTGTTTTTTTGCTAATTATAGTAGTTAGAAAGTGCAATGCTTGCTGGGTATAAATGTTGCATGGTTTCTTTGTTTTCTGTCATGTTTCCTTGTTATTCAAACACTGTGTTTCATTGCTTGTTTCTTCCTGTTTTGAATTTGAGTTTTATGTTAGACTTCTTAGCAGTCCTTTTAAGTTGCCTTTGAATAAAACTGTTAGCTAATGTTCATCTTGGTACTCCGAAATTCTACATCTGTGCTTTCTTTCAAAATCTTATATTTCATTGTATTTCACATCAGCAAATTTACCTAAAAACTTTAGAAAAAAGAATTGCTTTCAAAAAGCTGTGATGATGGTTTTCAAAATAGGAACAGGGCAAAATGGTGGAAATGATTGTTGATGGCAAATGATAACTGTAATGGACTGCATTTAAAAACCTTTTACTGAATACAAAAGGACATTGTATAAGGTTCTTTTCACTCACACACAGAACAGCACCAAACAGACCTGCAGACAGTCAATTTAGTTGTCCTGTCCACATATTAAAGACCAGCCTCACCATTTTGGCGTTTAAACTGTTTTTAATCCATGAATTAAAACTTTAGGATTAAGTAAAATGACGCTAATATATACAAAAGGTAAGATAATAAATTAGTTCAAATTAATCTGTACTGCAGATATATCCCAGTTTGACGTGGACGTCTATGTACTGCCACATACGCTCCTTTTTCTCCTGGCTCTAAAAGGTGTGGACTGGACATTTCAGATGGGAACAATAGTGAGTTGTTACAGGACTGTCGGTGAGATGTGTGCCTGTCAGTTCAGGTTTGGGCTGCTGTGTGGAGACATTTTAGGCTGACAGAAAGCCCTAACCCCTCTCTTGGCTGGCTTGGTATTTCTCATGAGCTAAAAACTACCAGAAGACAATGAAAACTTCAGCCTGTTTCACTGAGAACGTTTGATGGCTTCATTGTGCTCTGTAGGCTGGAATGCTAGCTGTCGAGTTGGAAGGAGTAGTTCAACTTCAGCAGTCGTGCTTGTGTAGTTACAGCAGCAGAATAATCTTTCCGAAGGGACTCATCTATTTTGGTTTGTGCAATAAATTCCAGTTTCTGTAATTCGTATTCCCCAAACGAAAACCTAAGACTATAAAACTAAGTGATTTCAAAATAAAAACTGGGCCTTTCTCTACGGAGATAAAACTTAGCATGAGTCCAGATTTATTCATAACATCTGCAAGATCCAGCTTTAAAGTAATTTTTAAAATTCATAAGAAAGGGAACTAAAGATCAGGATATAGGGTAGGAGGCCATCCAACCACAGAGATTTGAAGCTCATTACCAAAGATAAAATCACCAAATACCAGTAGAGAGGTGCAAAAACTCAGTCAGTGATTATATGAAGGGTATGATAGCGGTAATACTTAAAAAAGATATTGCCATGAATCATTGAGAGGAGTATAAATAATTTTTGATTAATTGATTAATGCATAATTTTGGGCTTAACTGGATCTGTTTGCAAGTCCTTCTAATGACCATAGTAACTGAGTCACATGTATTTAGAAGCATCCTGTAACTAAAAGTTTGGAGTGTAAGTAAACATCCAGCAATATATCAAACAATCCATAGATTAATTTTTTTAAGATACTATTGTTTTTACTTTTTCTTATCCTCTTGTAAATTTTTTTTTTAAGAATTCCAGGTTGTCCATGGATACCGAAAGAGATGTTAACCCATTTGGCTTGTTGTAAATGGTTGTTTCAAAGCAGCTTTTCTTCAAAAGGAGACGCATGTGGTCCTCTGCTACCAAGCAAAATGAAGGATTGGTGTAAAGTCAAATATTTTAAGTAATTGACTGGGCTTCCTTGTAGTTGTATTTTACTAATTAAAGTTTTACGATAAGCTGAATTGACTGAACTGAATTTGGACAGTATTATATTGAATTGTTTGTAATTTAATCTGAATCAGATCTTGTGGTTCTTTTGTTTTCAAAGGAACCAGATTGAATAAAAAGTGTCAAGTTTTATGGAACTGGGTCCTGTACACAACTCACAGCAACTTTGATTATCTCATAATTGGTGAAGGAGTTGATTTTTTTCTTTTTTTGTCACGAAAAGCAACTGTTTAACAGAAAACTTTAGAGATTTTTAAAATGTATAATATCTTGAAACTGAAACTGTACTTACCACTGTTGATCTGTAGTTGGCAATTTAAATCAAAAGGAAAGCAATTTAAAAATGAGGATGTAACAATGAAAAACTAATAATTACACTACTTAGAAGGAAGACTCTCAGGTTGCTTTTAGAGGTAAGAGAGTTGAGGGGATTTTTAATAAACATTGAAAACAAGACAATAATCAAAAGCTGCTCACATACAGAAATGCACTTTTTCAATTCTCTGAGGTTTTGGAGTTCCAGCTGGGTACACATTGAAAAGTCTGCTGTAAAGGTGGGAAGCTGCCATGGGTCAGTAATTCCAGTCTTAGCAGAGAATCCCAACCATCCAGAAGAGCAATCAGCTGTGGTGAATTGTGGACAAAGCCTTAAGACCCACATCTCCAGCCGAGTTCTGACCGGCACTCCTATAACTAAGAGGGCTAAGCCTGCAACAACACCAGGAGGCTCGCAGACAGATATGAGCAGACACACAGGTTCTAAAGAATGACAAGACCTGAGCGCTTTCACTGTAATGATGTGAATACAAAGCCAGAAGTTCTCTTCCAGAAAAGCGCTTCCTCAGACAGCACTGCACGCAGCAGGAGGACGTTGTATTAGAAAGTCTGCTCGCACAAATGAATTACCTGTGAGAAATTGCACACAGGTGTTGTCTGGAAGCAAATATTTAGCAGCTGAATATGATGTTGACATAACAGCTTGCCCCATCTCACTAATGTAAACCTTGAGAGAATCGAATGGAAAGTTTTTATTTGCATCATTACTCACCGGCCATGATTTAAATGATTCTCCTTTGGATTGTTGCCTTAAGTTGAGCTTGGCTAATACGCCTCCTCATCAAACACTCTTTGCTAAGCATCTGAGCATCAAGGTTCAATAAAAACAATTCATCATGTAGAGAAATGTGTAAAACGTGTGTGATTAAGACCATTTTCCAGGCTCCAGGCATCAATGCATGCAGTTCTTCAATCAAGTCAGACTTAGTGACGTGCAGTAACAGATCAAATGTGCAAGCATCCTTCAAATCCTTTAGTAAGTTTACTAATGTTTTAAGGTGGAAATTCTGCATCTAGGACAGATTAACTCTCATTCAAAGCATCTCAACCAAAAAAATATTGCTGAATTAGTATCCTTTTTCAGTAATTCAGTTCAAAAGTGAAACTTTGTCATAATTCGGTGTTGGAGAACCCGGATGTAGGCAGACTGGAGGTGGAAAAATATATTGAGAGGGTTTAATAATTAAGCAAAGACACTTACAAAAATGACACTTGGAGACCATGACATCGAATAAGTAAGCTTAACAAAAGAAACTAGCAATGAGCAATGAGAAAACCAAGTGAAGCTATAATCAAAGAGAGAATTGACTAACACTAAAATAAGAGCCTAAACCAAAGTAAATACCAAAGGAAATAGAAAAATACGGGATGACATTAAACAATAAGGGGATGAAAACTTTACAAGTGTTAGTCACATCACATGTCTGTGGTCATAATGTTATGCTTGATCACTGTATGTAAGAGAAACTACTCTATGGTACAACAGATTGAAATTGAAACCAAAGGTACTGATGCCCACAGATTAAGAACAGAGTAGTAAGTTAGATTTTGAACTACGTTTTTAATATCACCTCTCAAGGAGCAGATTTACTCAGCGCCTCTAATTATTGATTGCAAAATGTGAAGTGATGCTGGTCTAGGAATAAATCTGCAACCTTTTTAATGCCACAGCACACCAGCAGAACCAAAAGGACAATCTGTTACCACCTTATTATTGCTCTCAGAGAAATGCCACATGCTCTGCAGCCAGGGTGTGATCACATGAAGATTGGACAGCAAAATGTCAAGAGCTACTGTGCAACAATTCTGCGTGTCACTGTTAAAAAGTAGAACTGTGATTACGGTCCTGGTCAATTACACTTTATCGTAATTTACAGTTTTCGCCCTCTGTGGTGATTTTGACCACCCAAATCTTAAGGCGTATCTGGGCTTGCTTGCTCCATAATGCACTTTTGCTCACCTCTGAAAGGATTTTCCAACTGCATTCTTCTACTTTTCTGGAAGCTTCATTCAGAAGGTGCTTCAGGGCGCCGCCTGCCACGGCTACAGCTGTTAGGAGGTGACATTTGATGTGCAGTTCCTTTGTGCTGAGGTTCAACATGTTTTTTTTATAAACTGGCTGAGCTTTTAGCAGTGTAAGAAGAGGTCTTTTGAAATGAGACAAAGGAGGCAGGAGTGTAAAGACAGGTGGACACAGTTTCTCTGCAAACTTTGCTCTAAGACACAGAGCTGATCATTTCTTTTTATCCTCAGCAGGCATCTGTAAGGCTCCTTTGGGGAAGCCACAGATGATATTTCCTTTGCACAGAAAGAAACCTTTACCATTTCAAATTCTCAAAGCTGGACAAAGAGCTTAACCGTTAGAAATGTGATACATGTCATAGTGACCTTCTCAAAGCCTGGAGAAGTGTAGCCAAGGCAAGAAGGTGAGCTGTGTGCTGCCTATTTCAAGTTACTTTTGCTATTTTTATAACATGTTAACATTTGTTTTATATATGAACCTTTGCATCTTTAACATGATGTGTTTGGGACCTTTACCATAATCATCTCTGTTCTTGCATTATAACAAGTCTTGATCTCTTTTTGATTTAGAATTGCCTTCACCTTCCTTTTCTTCACTTTCTACCTTACCTATCAGCTTACAGTAAGTGGTAGACAGAGATTTAAATCAGAATTTTAAAGCCCAAAAGAATGAAGTGAAGCATTTTCTGCTGGATACTTATTTTCCTAGCAATGTTTAGAGAATCACTCTATGAGATTTTTTAACAATTGTTGTAAATGTACTGATATATAAATGTTTTTCTTCTTCATATTTAAATATCTCCCCCCCAAAAAAGCCATGCTGAGCAGAGACCGTCCACAAACTGGGGTGTTCTGTTAAGATATTTTAATAAACCAGTAAATGTGTCAAATATTTGTTAATTTTTCACCTAGGAGTTTATTTGACTCTAAGCATAAAATATTAGATCAGAATGAGCCACATCATGATGAACAGTAACACAAGCCTCTGGATCATAGATGTACTGTATCAAAAAGGTTGGATATATCAAGCAATTTCTGGGTATATCCAAGAATCACATCAGTATTGGTTCTGATGGAGATACAGAATTTAATTGGTTCCATTTGTAATTTAGATTTTCCTCTGATTAAAACTGCCAGCTATCACTCTGTGTTTGTGCCATTTTGACCTCACATTTTATTCTCTCCCTCGCTTCATAATTTATTTTCCTTTGCCACCATTTCATTCTCTTTGAACACAACAATGCTTGCAGTCCATCATGTTGTTTCACTTCTCTTTGTGTTTTAGAACCTTTGTAACTTTTTTTGAAACACTTCATTGCTGAAAAGTTGTTCGACATATGAAATAGGAGAAGACTGAGAAAAGTCAGAGTGGAAGTTTAGAACCGAAAGAACAGCTCTTCTGTCTTTTTTCTACTCCAAACACGTTACATGAACACTCCAGGAGAGCTGTGGATAGACACAGAAACAGAAAAACATACAGCTATACACAAGTGCAGACCATTCTCCACATCTTCATTGATTCCCACATAAGTCTGGATTTTCCTACTGTAGAAAGTGAGGCAATGCAAGTTGCTCTTAGAGTGCTGAAGAGTCTTCTACCCGTTCTTTTCCAATGGCTGACATCTGTCAGGCTGAGAGCTAAGGAAGCAATGATGTGGAGTCCACTGTATCATTGTCAGTGTGAATGGCCACAAACAGTTACTGCTTTCTGGAGAGTTTTGTCAAGCTGTCACTGTGTCCACACACAGTGGAGGGAAATGTCTTTGTGGTTCTTTTCAAAATGCCACAGCAGAAAAATTCTGTTAATTTGGGAAAACAATTTTTCAGACTTCCTTGCAAATATATTCATAAACTTTGAACTTTTTCATACTTTGTCACATTGTGACCAAAAAACTTTTGTGTTTTATTTAGATTTGAAAATGTAAAAAAGCACAAAGTACGGCTCTATTATGAAATGGAATGACAATGATCTGCTACAAAAATCAGGAAGGATTGAAATTTGCCACAGATCATGTAGAGGACGTAACAAATACGAAAGAGGTGACGAAACTTGAACTTTTTGGCCCATACCCAACACATTCTGTGGAGGAAAGCTGACTGTTCACATCACCCTAAACATATATTACAGTGAAATATAGTGGTGGCAACGTCATGCTGTGGGGAAAAAAACATTGCAGAGCCACATGTTCATTCAGCGTGCTGCGCTTGCTAATCTCATTAACTGCTTTCTTTCCTCAACATGGTAAACTACCACCTTCTCCATTATCATACGACTATTAAAACCTCATGCATTCTCGGATAGTTTTCTCTGTGCTGTGTGTATTGTAGACTTATTCAAACTGTGCTATACAAACCAGACCCAAATAAGAAACCACATACTTTTAGAACGAGATGATTTGGGTAAATACCAAGTTTCATTTGAACAGTTTTAATAGGCAATAGCTGCTCAATAAACAGTTTAACTGTCATGCAATTTATCCTAAGTTTTTATAGAATCACATTTTTTTTTTGTTTCAGAGTTTGTTTCAACATAATTTTTAAAGCTATTTTAAAAAATACTAAGGATATTTGATCTTTGCTCTATACCATGACAACTCTGTAATTACTTCTGAGATCAGGGTACTGGGACATGTTCTCTCCTGACAGACAGAAAGCAATAACCTGTCAGAGCTCCAGATACATTTACAGACTGAAGCTAACTGTTTTATTTTTATTTTAAAATTGCCTTTTATTCAGTTTCATTGTATGCTGATGAATTGTCATACAAATGTCAATAGCGTTTTGATGCTCCAACACAAACTCCTTGTGTCATCACACTTTTTAAATCAGATACTTATACATTTTTTTTATTTAAAAGTTCATAATATATAAACTTCAAAGTTCAAAATAATCACTTTTTTTTCTGTTTCTATTGATGCATCTTCCCTATGCATCACTGGTCTCAAGAGTGATTCCACTGTTTGTCAAGCTGGTCATGTAGCAGGTTGCTATGAAGGGTGTGTTGTCATCCACACTACATTTGGACTCCACCTCGGTTTCTTGGAGTGTGAGAGGCGGGTGGAAATGAAGAGACAGCTCAACCTTGTCACTATTTTTTTTTTCTATCTTATGCAATTTAGGGCTATCCTGATTTCTTGATGCAAAAGACAGAGATACAGTTAAGTTAGAGCAGCCAGTGAGAACATACACACCTCACGATAGAGATCCATTCCTGGGGGATTCTTGGAAAGCTTTTGGCGGCTAATAGATGGATGGCAGCTTGTAGCCATCTCTAATTGGCTGAGAGTTATAGGAGGGAGACAACTGGACAAATGAAGCAGAAGATAGTGACAGCCAAGCAACATCATCCCAAGGATTTGACTCAATTTTCCTGTAACCTATCAGCTCAAAGCACCAATTAAAGGCTGTGCTTCATGTATTTTAGTTCTATATTTCTTTTCATTCCATGTTAGAACATTTTAGATTGTACACTTTTTTTTTTTGCAAAACCAGGAAATCAGAGACCAGCTACAATCTTAAGGTTTCTAGGAGCTTGCTGTACTTAAAATAAAAAAGCTTGCTTCAACGCAAGCTATTTTACAGTTTTTTTTGTGTGGACTGCATTGGAATATTTGTGGTTCAAACTCTAAAATACTTACACTCAGTGATGATAAGGAGTGGAGCTCACTTTTTAAAAGGCTCAATAGGTGTGGTGGATAAGAAAAATACTCTAGTAAACATATTTTTTGCTTAAGATAAAATATTTTGGGATGGAATGTACCCCAAGAAACACCAGAAAAGCCTATTTGCATAACAGCAGATCCTCATTTTCCTACTTCAGTTGTGCTTCAACCATCCACAGTAAATATTACCAGTCATGACTGTTTTTCTCTGCTTGTTATGATGCAGATTGTATTCCTGTTTGTTGGAATTTGATTAAACTGTGCTCTGGCTCCTTGGACTAAATTACGGGCTTAGAGGAGGTTGCTTCTACTCTTAGCTGAGGAGACACATCCAAGCTAAAATGTGAAATGCAGACTCTGCACCAAGAGGCAGCAGGACTCACAGACATAGGATATCTCTCTCCTTCATCCCCTTTTGATGTAAAGAAGCGTACACCGTCTTGGTGGGTGACCATTAATGTGCAATTTAAAGATAGCAACACCTCAGAAATTCTCCTTCCTCTTGCTGCCGTATGGTGATTCCAACATAAAAGCAAAGTTTTTGCAAGCTTTAATGCATTCCGCAGAAACTCTTCAAACAAATGAACTTTACACAAATGATTTAATCCAAATAAGGTTATCCTCTTGGTTATTAGTAGCAATGGACTAAGAGGGTTTATAGCTCAATTACACCTTGGTGTTAGACAGGATGACGACATCCCTCGTAGCTCTTCTCATGTCTATGTCTGACTTTCATCTCATGTTGAAAGGCTTTAACGCTTCACTTTGTAGTGGGACTTCATTCCAACTCAACGCTCAAAAGCACTGAGGGAATTTCTGCTTTCACAAGTCACCTTTGTATCATATCCACTTTATTGTGGAGATTACCACGGCTCAAAAGTACTTTTATCCCTCAATTTGCCCACATTTTAACATATCAATTCTTAGTGTGACACTGCAGCCATTTGTGCAGTGATGTGATACCCAGTATTACATGTCAGGCTGTAATATAAGATTGAGATGATTTCTTAGATTGTCTTTTGAAAGCCCAAATCAGATTTGACCTCATAAAGTTACTGTGACAATTGAGGATTACCTCGCGATGTATCCATTACATTTATAAAGTTGTAAATTTAGCAATGATTGGCCAATCATTGACCTATATTAATACATCTTTGGATGTATTAATTATATTGGAATTATTAATACATCTGACACCACTTTTGTGCAAAGTGGTGTCAAAAAAAATTCTTTAGTTCTGGACTGAGAAGTTTCTGTGAGATTTTAGCCACTGCAGATCAAGGACACTATGCCCGACTGACTCACATGCTGACTGGTTCACCTCGCTGTTAAGCAGATGTCAAGTGGTTTGCATTGGTTTATTATAACCAGTGACATGAAATTATGTGATAACAATAGTGGAATATGACATGCGAAAAACAAAGGCAACTTAATGAGGGTCTCTTCTATGCAGCTGAGTTTCGAAACTATTTTGTTTAGTGATTTCTTTATAAAATCTGAAGTCAATCTTAGGTCTAAATGAAAAGGAAACTTTACAATGTTGTTTTCTTAATAGGATTTGTTTTTTACTGTTTTTGTGACATGTAGATTTTACTTTGTGAATATGATGAAGGAGATTAACAGTTAATTGTGATTTGTATTTTTACCACAAGATGTCATAAAATCTTAAAATCTGAGTTCAAATTTTGTTTCTTGGACAAATATATTTTCTCCATAGCTGGGATCCAGGGTGGAATAAATGTAGTCAATGTTGAGGATAAAAGAAATGCAGAAAGCAAGTAGATGCTTCTGCATTCAATAACCAAAAAATGAAAGCAACTTCTGGGCAGAGCTAATCAGTGAGAAACTGAAACAATTATTCAGTGTGCTGAAATCTAAAAAAATGATGGCATTTCCTGCCATACTGTTTCTAATATCATGATGTGATGTTTACATTAACATTGTTTAACTGGGTTCCAACATTTTGAAACCTTCTTCGGTATCCTCCCTTAAGTTATTTTCAGTCAATATTGTTCCAGTGAGAGAAAGAAAATAAATTACTGCAAGCCCCTAGTCTCTCTTTGTTACTATCTTGTTTTTGCTCCTCAGGGTTGAGGTTTAAAACCTGTCATTCTGTATGTTTGCTTATGAAACTGCTGTGTTTGTGTGAACGAATGTGTTTGCATGTTCACCCTCTGCTAATTTGGAGTTTGTATTCATTAAAACCTATAATTGAGCACAGAAATGCACGCTCACACCTGTTGTTTATGTCACTAGCAGCTCTGTTTGAGGCGGGTCTGGATAAATAGCATTCAGCCGTCCTCTCCACTTCTCCCATCAATAATCACAATCACTTCATGAATCTCCAATTATCTCCCTTGCTGCTGGCCCCCGGCAAAATCAGAGTCCGTCTTCCTATTTTGAAATGATAAATACTTTTAAGCTATTAACATGCTACACATCACCGTTTCTATCGTAGTTATTCTTTTTCATTTTACCTCATTAGTGTTGAAAAGGAAAGATTAAGTTCTGATTAGAAGAGGTGCACTTGGGCATGTGGGATTTTGCAAGCATGATAAAACAACAGAGATGGCATGATCAGGTGTCTCACTCATGGATGGTAACAGAAACACACTGAGTGGAAATGAAAGATGCGGACTTGTTAACGAGGTTTACTCACCTATCAAAACACAACTATTCTGACTTCTTACTACGAAAATAATTAACTCCACCTTTTGCTCCTCTTCTTTCCACAGTTTGCGCTGTCACTTTCCATGTTCCCTTCTGCTTAAATTTCATCTACTTTCTCACATTGTTTCTACTGACCTTGTCGTCTTGTTAGTATTCAAACTGACTTAACCCGTTTCTTTTTTTTTTTCAGACATAACATCAGGCGAAATAATTTCAATTCCACTTGACATTTGCATTGTGGGCAGAATGGCAACAGTTTGTTCCTACAAAACATAATTTCTATATCTCATGTATCTTTTTTATTACCACTTCACTTAAGTGAAAATAAATCCCAATTGAAAACTGAAACCCATTTTTACTGGTTCTACAGTATCTACTGATGCTTAGATGTCAAGAAACTATTAGGCCAATTCACAAATGTCATCTTAGGCACTGCATTTCAATTCAGTCACACATGCATTCCAATTGATCCCAGTTATCAAACAGTACAGTAAGCTTAACTAATTATTCAAAGTAGTTTGAAAAGTTTCTTTCTCATCACGTCATTGTGGAGAGAAAAAACTGATAGAGAACAGAAAGTTAACAGTTGAAATTACAGCAAATTGGAGAGTAGCAGAGGAAAAAAGTGATCAGTTTGTCCTCCAGCACCCTAAGCCTATAGCAGCATAATTACAAAGAAAGTTCAGAATAAACTACATTCACACCCCGATGATAGCAAGGAGCGAGGCTGCAATTTTGTGCCATAGGCCATTCTGTCCAACACCAGCAGGCAAGGTGGTTGACGTGTCTTGCCCAAGAACACAAACAACGAGGGCGGGTTTGATGAGATTCATGCTTAGTTTTGTGTGGATATTTGGTTGAGCTCAGTTAAGCATGTTTGTTCAGCTAGAATCATTCCAAAGGCTACATCTCGACTTGCTTTATCCATTCCAAGGCTAGTTTCTATGTGTGTTTGCAATTATTGTCTTGTTCAAACCAGGTATTGTGTCAACATCTCAACTAATGAGTCGAGGTGAAATAGATGAATCTGAGGTCATCCTCCTTCTTTATTTTTCCATCCATTTTGTGCAGCACTGCACAACTCTACATTGCCTGATGAAATTTTGTTAATTTGGCAGGTTGCAGGGCTGCACAGTGGCGCAGTTGGTAGCACTGTTGCCTTGCAGCAAGAAGGTCCTGGGTTTGATTCCCGGCCCGGGGTCTTTCTGCACAGAGTTTGCATGATCTCCCTGTGCATGCGTGGGTTCTCTCCGGGTACTCCGGCTTCCTCCCACAGTCCAAAAACATGACTGTGAGGTTAATTGGTCTCTCCAAATTCTCCCTAGGTGTGAGTGTGTGTGTGCATGGTTGTTTGTCCTGTCTGTTTCTGTGTTGCCCCGCCTCTTGCCCAGAACGTAGCTGGAGATAGGCACCAGCACCAGCACCTCCCGACCCCATTAGGGACAAAGGTGTAAAGAAAATGAATGGATGGATGGATGGATGGATGGATGGATGGATGGATGGATGGATGGATGGATGGATGGCAGGTTGCAGTTTTTTTTTTTATTTCCTGAATTGGTAACCATAGAAACGCATAGTTTTGACTTCTGAATCAAAACTAGTGAAAAGGGTGTTACCAGATTTTGAACAATTTAAAAAAAAAAGAACAAACTTCTATCATTGTCTATCCTTTGCTGCTTCCAGCAATGGAATTTTATTGGGGTCTTATTTAAAATTTATTTACCATTGTAATTACTTATTAATTAGCATTCTAAATGTGATTGTATTTTTTTACTGATACTTCAAAGTGGAAAAACTTTGAGTTTAAACCTGAATGCAAGACTCTCATTTTAAAGAAAACATCTCCTATCCCTGCATTTGTCCTGTAAAATAAATCCTTGCAGCAATCTAAAGACATACATCACGTGTGAGTCTGAGCTGGTATAAATTGGAGAATTTCTTTTTTTCATTAATTTTTTTAGTTTAATTTGAACCAACTAAACCAATTAGGTTTAGACTTGTAGACCATTGCTGTGAAGCAACCACATAACTGGTTTCTCCTTAGTTAAGCAGCACATTTCAACGTTGGGAGCATTTTAACATGCCAGTCAGGTAGCTTTTTTTTTCTCTGTAGGAGGACAACCAAACCTCCAATGTGCTTGCAACACTTACACCTCCCTGATCAGGAATAAAGAACAGAGACACATTGCTTCCACAAGTCATTTCATTTTTTATTTTAAAGATATGTAATATGTAGAAACAAATCTATATATATATATTTTTAGGTAAAATAACCCAGATATTTTTTTTCCTGCCACCTTTTCTCCCCTCCTCTGCAACGTGTTATTCTTGTAAGTCCATCGTTGTTTAACACTTATCAACCGGATATTGGAGGCATAATCAGGGCCCTCATCTCCACCTCAGTGCCCGTGTCAGCTCTGACATGTGGGTTGGCATTTAATGTGTGACAGCAGCTCGACACCAGTTCGCATCCCTCTTCGTTAGAGACGCTGGAGCCAGTTATATTTTGCGCCAATCAGCCTCAGTGTAATCACTTGTGTTCAACAAACCAATCTCGCCCATGACAAGATAATTATCATGGTATCTCGAGGGAGACGTGCACTGTGGCAGACCGGAGAGCTCAAATAGAAGTCGGAGAGGCAGTTGCACCTTTTAAAAGTTTTGTGTACTTCTGACTGCATCAGTTTAATGACGGTTTCTCTGTAGCTGTTTTTAGAAATGGAAAGTTGGAAATGCTTTCGTTAGGGACTGTTGCAAAGGCCAAGCAGTGATTAATTACCTATTAGAGTGTTCATGAAACCCATTGAAGTGTCAGATGATTACACAAAGGTTTATTTTTCATTAAGTTCAATGATGTTGTATTTCTCCTTTCATAGTTCATTACATTTGAAATGAATCTCAGACGTGGAAAGCTAAGAAAAGCTACAGCCTGCAGCTCTGACAGGTGATGTGATGCGGTGTATGTTTTACTATGAGGGGATGAACCTTATCATCAGGCTGTGACATTCGTATGTTATGGACTGCTAATAGCTCATAACAGTCTGTTGATGTTAGCTTCACAATAACAACCGCATAAATTTATCTAACTAAACAATGTATTGAATATCTTCAGATCATTTCAGAACAAAATAAACGTAACTTGGCCCTGAGAGTCTCTCTTTATACTAAAATGAAAATGAATAGAAATTCTTCTTAAGGGTGAATTTGAACAAAATTAAAAGTGTTACCTTAAGTTATCGGATGATGTTAAGGCAAAAAAAAAATCACAGAATGTCTGATATGATTTATATACTACTGTCACTGTGTGTGATGGAGGTATGTTTGTTGTTCTTTGAAACTGATGACGTATGTCCCCCTTTCTGCATACAGCGCTGCCAAAGCTGGATGAAATGTTGGCCAACATTAGCAGGGTATATTTTCTGATGTGGCTATTGGCCTCAGGACAGACATAAAATTAGTTGTTTCCCTGATTTATATTTTTAGCCTCACAGCACTCTGGATAGATACCCATCTGATCAAAACCATTATGTGATGAATATCCAGACTCTGGTGATCCGTTACTACACAACACATACACTGACCAGCCAATGAATTAGGTACAATTTACTAGCACAGGGTTGCTCCTTCCTACTATTCTCTGTAAAGCAGAGATATAGTTGTCCATTTAAATCAAAGTAAATAATGAATTACTGAGATGCTCAGAAAAGTGTACCTGGAACCAACACCCATGCCCTTTCTTCCTCTTTGTCAGGCTCTTTCTGAACTTGAGAGAATCATATTGACTACAGTTAGATGGTTGAGTGCATTTGTTTGCCAATATAACTGGCTGATTATGTGTTTAAGAAGAAATTAAATAAGTGAACTTAGTAAAAGGATTGAGTGTAGGAAACTCAACTGAGAGTGTGCTCTTATTGTTTAAAGTGATAAGAAATACAATGCAGAAGAACAGGGATTATATATGAATTTGAAGCTTGAGTGCTTGGTTGTACTCACAGCAGAGCATCACATAAAACATTGAATACCAAGAAGCATCTAAAAACTCTTGAGCCCCTTCGTGTTGAAAAAAATTTGGTTATAATGTAGACACTTAGTAATTAATACCATTTAAATGGTGTTTCTGGGACAAAATATTCTTTATTAAGACACCCATAATTATCTTTTTATTTTCAATTCTTAATAATTTGGGATTCTGTCGATAGAACTATTCAACCTATAAAGACTGAAATTCTCTGAGAAAGGAAACAAATTGGTTGAGATGTTTAAACTCAAACAGGATTTCCTATATAAGCTTCAGCAATTCTTTGTCTTCTTGCGAAGTATTTGGACTCAAATCATATGTGCATTTTAGGGTTTGTGTCAAAAAGTCATGTTTGACAGGCTAATGGCCATAATGTTTTAAATAAAAAACACTGAAATTCAACATAAATCTCTTAGAAAATTAATTAATAATTCTGTTCTAATCTTAGGGTCCAAAACTGCATAAAAAGCACATAATGGTTTATGAAGAATCATTCATACAGCGGGGTCACCTGGTGGATGCAGTGTACAAGATGACAGATTTTACTGCTGCTGTGGGGCTTATAAACTTTAATAATGAGAAAAATATATATTTTCTGTGCTAGGAAACTCTGGATCTGCTGTTACTTACCTGAGAGGGGAAAAAAGGGCAGCTTTCTGCAGGTCACTGTCTGAGTCCAGTCTATCAAAACTCATAAACGTCCATCTGACAGGTCACACAATCACAGCCCATCTTCCCTAAATGTGTTACAATTTCCCCAACTGCAATCCATCCTGTTTCTGTGGACCTTAAGTATCACCTTCAGTCTATCGCTCCCATTTAACAGTTTCCCCTGGCTGCAGTGAGAGCTCACCCGCCCAGAATCTCCCACTGCCAGTCTTCTGTCTTCCCTACATGTTTTGCTTGAAGTGGTCATAAACAAAAACCCTGAGAGTGGTGGCTTTATTCCCACAACAGGGCTGAGGGCATGAAATTCATCACTCGCTTTGACTGAGTTACACCCTGTCTCAACGCAAGGTCAAAGCAATTACTGGACTTTCACTCTCTGACCCCCTTCTTTTCCTTTTGCCTCAATCTGCACTCCAACAAACTACTTTTTTTTGCTCCCTTGTGATCCTTGCTTTCTTTTGCCTCACCAGTCTGCACAGTGCTTCTGTGTGACATCCATTTTGTGCTTTTGGTGTTTCTCTGCTGCTCCTTTTTCTTTGTACTATATACTTCAGAATTGTAGTTCTTTCTGTAAATTAACTTCCAGTAAAATTGTGAATGCAAAGGCCAGGTCAGCAAGAAGTAAATCTTCTGACTTGTTCGTAATTCAGCTCTTAAATAATAAAGTGTGATAACTTTTCTGCTTCCAGATGTTTGAGAACGGTGTTTGATAAAATATGGAAAAACTCTCAGAATTTAGTAATTAAAGCAGGTGTAAAATAAGAAGAAAAAAAATGACAACAGAGCAGAGTTTGATGAAATACAAGAGTTTGTTCAAACTAATTTTTTCAGTCAAAAGCACTTCTGCATCTGCAACAACTCTTCAATTAGGTAAATTCCCTTTCTCCTCTATTTGAAATACTTCTAAAATCAATGTAACAATAACAAAATACTTACTGTATCAACGTACCTAAACTCGGGTGGATAGAAGCAGAAATCTCCCCAACATGTTCACTTTAAATATGCAATATCTACACTTCACATGGTTTCTTTCTGAAAGGAGAATAGAATAAAATGCAGTTTCAAACATTTTTTAAGTTTAGCAAACACTTCAAGTTGATTTTGAGAAAATTAAAAACTCTAGACCAACTGTCTCCAGTCTTCTGGACCTGATTGGCTATACTCCTGCATGAATAGTGCATCTGGTTTGTGAATAAAGTGCAATAATAAATCAGATAATGGCAATAGAATGATTGCAACAATTGCATGAAATGGCATTTCTTTATGAAAACCATTCTCTGTCTTTTTACAAAGAATTTCACATTCCGGATCTTTCCTTGTAGTGTTTTAAATATAATTTGCAGGTATTATATTTCAGGTAAAAGAGACCAATGGTCTCTTTTACCTGAAATAAAAGAGACAAATAGTCTAGGAGTAGTGTTACAGTAGAATGACTGTAAGTCATCTCTCTGGATAATGCACAAAACATTTATTTTTCTAAAATACAATCAATTAATGCCTACTAGACCTCAATGACTGTTGATACTGCAAGACTTAGAAGTCATCATATTTTAGATCAAAGAGAAACACAAAGGATACAAGAGGGAACAAGAGGCATCACAAAGCGTAAAAATCCTTATTACTTGTAACAATGTATTAAATTACACAGGATAATAAGATGATATTTTATCTTCCACCTTTTTTCTTCTCCCTCTCTTTCCGTCGTCTTTCAGTAGATGATCATAAAAAACGACGTTTAAGATTTAAAAGCCTCTGAGGTTTTTTCAGCTGAGCAGCTGAGTTTCACTGGATAACAGTCTTTAGGACGTCGTCTCCATTTCCAGATCCACTTCAAATGCAAATTCATATCGTTTTCTGCAGCAGTTTCCTCATTTTCGCTGTTTTATAACCAGGGCCTTATTACAAAAACACTTTCAAGCTGCCAATGTGTTTTTATGGTAATGTCGGTGTCTAATTTCTTGTTTTACCTTGAGACTGTTCATTTTGTGCCTGCTGTGTTTTGTGATCTGTAATGTGCTTCTTATTGTTTGCTTTGTTTCCGTATATTATATTTCTATTGAAAAGTGCTACACTGCTTACTCTGTGGAGTAATTTACTTTCCCGTATAGCCTCAATTTTAAAGGGGTTGGTAAGGACAAAGGGTACATTAATAGCTTAAAATGGGATGGTTTATGTGTATGCTTTTGTTAAGTTTCTCCCCTTTTATGCCCATACCAGCCATTGACACAGTGGTATTCCTTGCAGCATGAGATGGTGCATTGTAATGCATAAAGATGATTTTGCTACTGAAGGTACAGCTCTTCTTTTTGAAACATGAAAGAAAGTGATCAGTCAGAAAGTTCATATACTTTGCTGAGGTCATTTTTACACCTTCAGGGACTCTGAAGGGGCCGATCAGCTCTCTCTCTCTCTCTCTCTTCCTCTCTTTCTCTCTCTCTCTCTCTCTCTTTCTCTCTCTCTCTCTCTCTCTCTCCCCATGATTTCGGCCCAAAAAATGACTCCTTGGTGATGTCACAGCCGTGTTGGGATGTGGTGGCCATCCACCACCAATCCACTACTGGATTGGTGGTGGATGGCCACCAATCCTGGTCACCCAGTGGATGGTCCAGGGTTGCTGTGCATGCGTGGACCATCCAGGATTGCACAGCAGTCATCAGTGACTAAGTCTGTTTGAAAATGAATCTTCATGTACGGCTGGGCCCACTGTGACTGTTTCTGCTTGTGAGCTCTGGTTAGAGATGGCCGAATAGTAGGTTGATGCACCACAAACCTCTGGATGATCCTCCACCTTGAGGCTCCAGAGGCACCAGCAGCTTCAAATAACTGTTTGCTGCTTTGTAAGGGCATTTTAACAGCTGCTCTGTTAATCCGATGGATTTGTATAACAGAAACCTTCCTCATTATGCCTTTATCTGTACAAACCCATCTTTGTTCTGAATCAGCCACAAATCTCTTCACAGTACGAT
>CAEFZX010011062.1:0-31816 GCA_903066825.1 Alfaro cultratus
TTTATGTTTTTTATGGCAACCTATTTATTTATGTATCATTATTTACCAAAAAATTTTTAAAAATTTTTTATAACTTTGACTTTTTTTTAATCTCCGTTTTTTTTTTTTTTTTTTTTTTTTTTTTTTGTTCATAGTTGAGTTGAACAACAGATTATATCTGCACATGTGTAACATTTACAGGTAATTTTAACCAGCTCAGTGGAAATCTGGATCAAACCACAGTTTAACAGTAAACCAACCCTAACACAACTACTGCATGAATTACTAATGCAAAGCATTTTAGTGACACGGTGGTTAAAAAGAGTGAAGTGTTGATGCCTCCAAAGTTTTACTTTTTAAATCACAGTTTTGATCACATGTGGCCAGTAGTGATTTAAAGAGACGCTGCGTTTGATGTGCAGTGCATTTAATTTCCTGGATAGACTGTTAGTATGTTAGGCTGCTATCGAGCTTCTGACACGACGATAAATATCTTTGTACTGCAACAGCAAACCGAGACAGAATGAGAATGGTGGTGAATGTTATTTTGTTTATTTGCATTGAGGAAAGAACCAAAAACTAAACCTCCACTACAAAACACACAAAGCAGAGATTCTTTTGCTGATGGAAGACAAATATTACAGTATCATAGCAAGGGATTTTGTTAAATGCTCACATTTATGCTCAACCAAAGCAAATGCACACACATAAAGAGATTGGGTCATTGAACATCTGCCTCCCAGACCCATGTCTATGCGTCCAAGCCAGGTGCAAACGGATAAACAGTTCTGTCAGGATCTCATTACAACCCCTGAAACCAAACAAAAAGAGTCTTACTTCTGTCTTATTTTCAGCAGCTCTTGAAAACCATCTTTGTTGTTTTGTTTTGGTTTTTTCTTCCCCTCTGCTTGTAGATGATCCTCTGGTTTACATAGCCACATTTTGTTGCCGGGATTGTTTCTTTACTTTTACTCAGGCAAACACTCTATGAATAAATGAACCAGAACATCTTATGGTGAAGAGTTTGTGTCTTCTGTCCTGACACACGCAGTCATGGTAGCCAGTGTTTCCTGTTAAAAATCATTTTTAGGCACATCAAGAGCAACTCGACAGACTTGTTGTTCTTCTGGTAGGTGTTTTAATGTTTTCAAACCGCATGTCCAGTTGGTCATCTTTACCCCGAGGGGGTCACGACTGACCCAGTGTTGTTTAGGTAGCAGAAGGAAGGAATTAGACCTGCAGCCCTGCGAGGGTCAGAGGTCAAACTGGAAGCAGCAAAACATGGATGTTAGGATCACCATCAGTAATTGTTTTGTCCCTCCTGAACCCAACCGCTTTTAGTATTATGTTTCAGAGCTTTTCTACTAGTCGTTGGTCTGGTTTTGCTTGCACTAATTAATGAAAATTCAGTGTTTTTAATTATCTAAATAATGTAGCTGTTTGTCTGGCTCCTGTAGTGCCATCACTTCTCATCTGGTTAATGACAACTATGAACTTTAGTATATCTGATATTAAGAGGATGAAATTTGGCAAACACCAGAATTAAAAAAAAAAAAACATCTCTAATTTATTGCATAAATACGGGAAAATTCTGGCAAGCACAGCTGCCAGTATTTTACCATAAGTTAGACTTTTTTTCTTTTTTTACAGCGCATTATTAAAGTTGTTAAAGTCACCAATATTGTGATTTGGACCTAAGCATCAGCTCTGTGTTTTAATCAAGGGGTTCTTAAATGGTTGTTTGACCATCCTTGACCAAACACAATTTAACAATCAAATATCTACAAGTCAAAGTGTTTCAGTTCGAGCAAAGTCGAGTCATTGGCGTTAAAGTCCAAGTTGAGTCCCAAGTCTTTTGTGATTCCAAGAAGCCAAGTCTAAAGTCATCAAACTCTTGAATAAAGTCCCAAGTTATAAGACTCAAATCAACATCCCCACAAAATAAAAATGTAAAAATTGTAATCCTGGTTAATTAATCTGTAATTATGCACATCTTTAACGCTGTTGCGTTTGGAGTTCATACATGGCAGTAATTTTAATAAAATGTTGGACTAGGACTTGGTATCAGTGAATAATCTTTCCAAATTGTGCTTTCCCAGATGAATAATGCCTACCATAGAGGTTTAGCAACAATCACATATGTTTCATTAAATAAGGAAATGTAGTAATTAAACTTATTTTCCACTTGAGTCATGTTGACTCTAGAGCCACTTTAGCTCAGGTCTCCAACATGAAATCAGTTTCACTAATCTAATAAGTCAATGAATTCACCCACTTCATTTGATTATACAGAAAATCATTAACATCCTGGAACATGGGGTCAATTGAGGAAATAAATCAATTGCCGGAAATCTCTCTATTTTTTTTTTTCTTTTTGGTCTCACTACCGGTGCAGGCACTCGGTGTGTGTGTGTGTGTGTGCGCGTGTGTGTGTGTGTGTTTGCTGCATAGCTTAAAAAAGCAGAGAGTGAGTAGCAGACCAGGGGAACTTTGATCAAATCAGTCTTGAAATGGGGGTCTGTCTAAACCAAAAGCAGATGAGAGGGATCAGCTTACACTGGCTGAGACGTGACTTGCAGCTCAGACTGTGTTTTCACATGTGTGTCTCCGTAAAGCCTCTGCATGCAAGTTTTTGCCGTTTTTGTATGAAAATGCTGCATCCATAGATTTTTCTATCTCTTAAAACTCACCCAAAAGGAGTCTGTGTGTGGCTAACACTCTAATTACTGCAACGTACATGCCTGTGGTAATTAGAGTTTTCAGGAGTGTATGGCTTGTACTTGGAAAAAAAAAAAGTGTTTATCTTAATTCCCTTTAAAAATGCTTGAGGCAAGGAATAAGACAAACATATTGGGAGGTAAAATCCCCCAAGCCTCCGTGTCAGAAATGTCTGTGGTGAACAGCCCTCCGTAAAATGTCTCTGTGAAGTTAAATGCAAACCAATTACTATTACTAAGTCAACAATTCAAGAAAAATTCAGCCAGTAGAGAACATCCCCTGAGATGCTATCTCCAGGCTGAAAGGTCAACACAGACGAAAGAATGCATCAGAGAGGGAGAACGAGGTGGAAATAGTAGCAACTGGCATAACATCTGCGCGTGTGTACATACAACACACTAGGTGTATGTTTGCAAAATGGTGTCTCCGAATAACTGCTTTTGTTGTAGAATAACATCTGTAGTTTTGATCTTTTTGGTAGTGGACTAAGCAGCTGCCTGATAAACATCAGAAACCACTGAAGCCAGACTAGCATAGCAAGCAGGCTGCCAGCATAAGTACACCAACACAGCGCGAGCAAACACAATAAAAATAAAAACAACGAATATAGCCGCGTAATTCCTCATGATTTATTTACGGTCATTCCCAAACTACTACGACGTCTTGCGCAAACATTTAAATGGACGAATATAAATCATTAAAATATACCTCCACTGGCGCTGATAGGCACTCAGACTGAGGAGAATCATATTATACGGCTCGCCAAGTATAGATGCTATCACCACTGCGGAGTGTTATATGTATTCCTTTCACACACACAGTCTGCAGACAAAGGAGCATTATTAAACTTGCAGCTCAGGCCTAGACCTGACGTCCACCTACCAAGATCAAGGTGTAGTTTTTCACTTTAAGTTGTAATTTTAAAGGTAATTACTCCGAATCAAGTAAGGTTTGGCATAAAGAAAATAATAACTATGCAAGTACACAAAAAAAAAAATAAAATGTTTGGTAGCAGAAGCTGAGATCTTTATCGTAGCTTTTGCTTTGTGAAGACAAAAGAAGGTTTGGATACCGTTTACCTTTACTGTAAATATTCAAAAGCAATTCAGATGATTGTTACAATAACCATAGTAATAATATGCTGTATTGTCTACAAAAGTAGTAACAGCTGCTGTCTCTAAACCTGAAATATACTAATAAATTGCATTCCTAAAGCACAGATGGGTTAAAGAGGAGATGTTGTGGACACGCAGCAGGAACAGTTTCAGATCTTTGCTGTTCTTTTTTGTTTTGCGGTTTGACAAGATTTCAAACATTACCGCATTTTGTTTTCTCAGAGGATTTTTTGTTCCGTGTTAGTTCGAAGTGATAATCCATAACAATGAGATATCCTTACACTCTCAGCGATAACGCATGTACCTGTCTTTGTTTGGTGTGAAAATATGACAAATATAAGTCCCGAATTTCCATGAAGGGTTAGGGTTTCCATGAAAGTTGGAGCGTGGCAGACAGAGTGAGGATGATGATGATATCTCTGTCCTATGGTGTAACATGAAAAACAGTAGCAAAAGGGAGAGGTCAGTATTTAATCATTTAAGTACCTAGACATGAAGTGAGGAAAAAAGAATGAACTGAATAAAAGGATGGAAAGAGAAAAAGTAATGGGAACCAAAGTAAACAACCAGAGAATTGAACAATCTACCGCTTACTTTGTGTGTTGGGCATATGCTTGGCTCCTATCCCTCACTTTCTTCCACATGTAAACAGTGCACAGTAGTGGAAGGCGTGTTTTCACTGGTATATTTGTGGCGAGCATGTTGAGATAAGCACACGCACATGCACAAAAATGCACGCACACGCTGTTCTATAAACACACAGGGCCGCAAAGAGATAGCCCTGCTCCACAAATGAAACCCCTGGAACTGTCACTTTGCATGCTATTATCTCTCAGACCCAGAACCTGACTGCGTGAAACAGCCTGCTGAGGAAAACAGGTTTTCATTTTTGTGGTGATCCACCCCTACACGGCTCTGTTGTGTGTTTAACTTTCTTCCTCACACTAGAAAATGAAAACAAAAATCTGACCTTCATAGATCAGAAGCAAAGAAGCTTAAAAAAGTAAATAAAGTACTAAAGAGTTTGTAACATGTGGAAGAATATGCTCTGGTTTCATCAGGCCAAAGCTTAGCTTTTTGGTTTTCATCAAAATGTGATGCATGACAGAAAATGAACACTGCACATAACCAGGGGACCCACTGTCTTCAAGTTGTTGTTTTTTAATCTCTGCTTTTGTTTTTCTTCTGCAGGTTGCAGCAAAATAAAAGACGAAAATCTGTTCGACTCCAGCCTGAGGTGGAGTTACATTCTACGGATGAGTGGGCAACTCAGGTTTTTACGAACACTCAGCAGGCCTTGTTCACCTGTTTGCTCACATTACTGTGACTTTATTAATTAAAAACCTTTGAGATCAGGGAAACTGTGCGCCTTCCAGTGAATCTAAACATACAGCCAGAGCTACTACAGAATAGCTTAAATGGAGTCATATTCATGTGTTGGAACGGCCCAGCCAAAGTCCAGACCAAAATCTGCCTTGGCATATGTTGAAAAAGCTGAAAATTGAGGTTCACATAATCCAATCTGACAAAACATGAGTTATTTAGCAAAGGAGAAGAGCTAAACATTTTAGTCTATGGTTGTGCAAAGTTGATAGAGACACACCCCTAAAACATTTGCAACTGTAACTACAGAGAAAGTGAGTTTTAAAACTTAACCAAATCTTTGATGATCTTTTAAAAACTGGAATGAAGACATCGTCATTACTGGGATTTTTTTTTTTTTTTTTTTTACTTAAGTCACTGTATAGCACTTTAAAAGTACTTTGTGTACTTTATTGACAAGCACTTTAAGCATAGATTTGCACTTAGGGTTAGGGTTTGCACACAAGAAGCTTTAACTGTATTTATTGAGTACTTTTAGTGGTTAGCATGTAGCTTTTTGTTCTGGGCTTTGCACAGCTGCTCCTCATTGAGAAGTCAGGTATTTGCCTGTGAAGGGAGGATAATTGTTACTCAGAGCAATGATGTACTGGTAGGTAAAACTGAGCAAATGTTTGTGCATAATCTGTTAAGTGTGGAGTGCTACTCTGAAGTGACTCACCTGTCTTTTCGGTATCCTCTCCAGAGCGTTTGGACAAATACTGCCTCGGGGATCCAGACACCATTTATAGGTTCTGGGAGAGGCCATTGAAAATGAAACAGTGAAAGGGGGAGGGGGGGATTGTTATTGGGTTTTTGTGGTGTTTTTTTTATGATAAAACATAAAATATTTATAAAAAGTCAAGTAATTTCACCTGTGAAATTGTTCTTGATGCTGTTAGAAGAATAAACCGTTGCTCTTCCACCTGACTCTTCCTCAACTTTTCATCCTCACTGTAAAATCCAGCCCCTTGTTACAATAACCTCCTCTGCTTTATGATCATTTTCTGTTTTTAAATATTTCTCTAAGTAGGTCCACTACTCAGTACTACTTGAGCTACACAAAATCTGGTTCAAGTGCATTTCAAAAAGACTTACTCATGTTTTGCCCATAATGATCCTTTTCTGGTGTAAGGTCAGAGGTCTAATATCCATTGCATGTTCCAGATTTGATAGTTCAGATGTCTCATAATTGGATTAGGCCCCTTACAGACAAAAATCAAACCTTTTGACATTTTCCCATCCTCCGCAGCCCCTCTTTTTCTTTCTTTCGTCCTTAGAGTCATTCTTCCTCAAACCCAGTAAATCCCCCACTGTTCACTGTCTGCAACATGGTCTTCTCACGCAGGACCTCAGTATAAAATTTGAAGGGGGCTTTGTCGCCCTAGGAACAGCCACAACAGAGATTAACGTGTTCCATAAATTAGAATATGCAATATGACGAGGCACATTTGTCAAATTAGGATTACATATCAAAATTTTAAAAACATTTAAGCTGTTATTTGACATTAATTTAATTAAGATGACATTTCTGTACTTCTTTTGTTGTTGTTGGTCTGGTGCCATTTTCTAATCTTAAATATTATGCTTTCTTTAGCAGCAAGCAGAAAATCATCATAATTAACAGACAGAAAGGGATTGAAAACACCAGTAAGTAATCTATATAATCTGCTCTACTTAGTGAGTTGACTTTTCAAGAACATTCTAATGACCTGGAAACCTGGTCTGTATCTAGACAGTTTAAATTTAATTAAAAAAAATCATACTCCAAAACAATGAAAAGAGTTTGCGCAACATCGAGAGTTTGGAAAGTACTTCCAAGAAAATGCAGAATCTTCTGGAAGAAGGCAGTTGTTTTACTTTGCTGCTCTGTCTGCTCCACTTTTAAATATGGAAAATGATGAAAAAGACAAACACGAGATAAGCATGGATGGACAACAGTCTCAGATGAGTAAAAAAAAAAAAAAAAACATACATTAAAGGTGGGGAAATACATCAAACACAGTTAATATGCCAGAGTGGCGTTTTTTATTTTCAAGACCCTACAACATTGGGTTGATTAGGCTCATATATTAGCGTCCATCTGCATTTAACTATCACAAATGTTTCCCGCTGATAAAATCCCCTCAGAGGTGATAATAAATTGGTGTCCCTTAAAATTCTGCTGATTCAACTGAATAAAACATACTGTCCAGAAATAACAACACTAAAAGATACAAGATGTAATATCTCACAGCTAAGTTATCACATGTTGCAATGCTCCAATATGCGAGACACATCTAATCAGCGATCCCAGCTCTACTCCCACATCGGCCATTTTCTTCCAACTGTGGCAGAAAAAAACATACAGTCAGAGACCTGGTCAAGTGAGCAGAATATCGTGTTTTGGGTTGTTTCAAGTACATCCTAAATGTTTATTATTGAATTCAGTGAAGGAGAGGCTGCTCACTGACCTCCAGCTCACGCAGACACACTGTAACTTATGTTTATTATTAGATGCAGACAAACTGGCAGCTTAACAATAGAAGACAGGGAACCAGTTTCCAATTGATGTGTAACTTCCATGTCCTTCATGCTAACAGACTGAGGCTCTCACAGGTGTGCGGTAAAACACACGTTCAACAGAGGAACCAGCCCTTCTTGGTTCGACTTTTTCCTCCAACAACTGAAAAGTAAAAGTCACTCTACCCTCTACTCTCTATTAATTGCGCAGTTGTATACTCTCTTGGCAAATACTTGTAATATTCATTCAATCACACCCAAGTCTTCGGCAGGAGATTTTGTAAAATAAAAGTAAAAGATACCCAGATTTATATGAGGGGCACTGCAACTTACTCAGTTTTTCATATTTAAAGTTTCAGTGTCCGGCAAAAAAATGGTTTCAGAGAAAGAACACAGATATCTGTCTGCCATCAGAAATACTTATAAAATTCATATTTTCTTAAAGAGGTGCCAAATGGCAAAAAACGCTGGCCACAGAAAAGAACCTTTTGGAACTTCTCAAGAAAAACAACTCTGAAAGTAAAACCAACACTGTTTTAGACACATAGGTAATTAAAAGTTACTTTAGCTTGGGTATTATTTTCATGTGTGTAAAAGCGATAGTGTCTGAACAAAGACTATGCTAATGTGAAATAATTCTTTTTTTATTAGGCCTTTAGGTAGCAAACTGCATAGTTTTTCACATATATGTAACTTTCTACAAAAGTAATGACATAATATCAAATTCTTACATCTAAAACTTTGTAAGCTTCTTTATCAAAGTTTTGGGTAACTTTGCCACTTCAAACAATATTTTATTTAACTGAAGTAAATGGTAATAACATCTTTGGATTTAAAGTCAACTCAAAATCTCTGAAAACAGGAGACTGAAACAATGTGTCTGATTGTGTGAAAAGGAGATGTGAGATAGAAGAGCAACAGAATGACAAAATGTCCTGAATCAGTGGATTATTTAAAAAGGTTGCAAAGACGGTTTACCTTGGCTCCATCAACTCATTCGATGGCCTGAAAATGTATGTGGGCATTTAAGAATAAGCCTAAAACTTAAAAAACATGATAAATCAAGTATTGTTTTCTGGAAGCTTTTGCTTCTTCAGCTTTTACATCGTTTTGATGGAGTTAAGCCCAGAATTATCCATAGCCCTGGAAGAAATGCATTTAAAATTATTTTCATTCAAACAGAACAACATTTCTGACTCTTGAAAGAGGAAGTATCACATTTGACAAAACGTGATTCTAGTAAAAATGACAGGCTCACAATTATTGATACTCTTCACAACAGTCCATTTAAAAATATATATTGACAATAGCAACACCGTCTTGTGATTGTTGACCTGTTTTTGGTATTTTGATCAATGGTCTTTTGTGATGAGTTGCAAGTCTTTGAGATTGAAAGACTTCTTGCCACCTCCCGAATCTTTAACCCCACCTATAGATTTGCTAACAGAAGTCAAGTCAAGTGGGCCACTCTAATACTTTCATTATTCTTACAGTCAAAAGAAACAAAAATAAAAAATTACTTTAAAAAAATACAATTACGTACATAGCTGTCTAACACTAATTTTCTTTTTTATTTAATCACTATATATGTAATATACTTCTTAAGAGAAAATATCCTTGGCTCTTACTTCCAATCACATTTAGCCTTTAGGTGTAAACATCCCACTTGAATGGTTTCTGACCAGACTCAGGTGCAGCTCAGAGCTGCTCCCTTTAAAGCGTAGATTTATGTGACTCATTGTGGCATAACCCTCAGTCCTCCCGCTGCCACGGCAACACAATTTGGAAAACAATGATTCAGAGAGGCCCCGAGGATGATCCAGCCTTTGGTGCAAACAGAAACCCACAGCCGCAGTTAAAAGCCCTATACTTCATTATGTGCAGCCCAACGCTAACAAGTTAATATGATGAGAGTTTTAAAATGTCTCCTGATACACATGGTAGACTAATATCATTTATGTTGTGTTTCAGTTTTATGATAACGTGTTTGTCGCAATGGGCTGAGAATGAGTCCCCACCTCAAAAACGGAGGTTTTCAACGACCTTTGACTCTTTATCCGCGGAGGAAAACAGAATACGGGAACAAAACCGAAACATCTGCAGAGAGAAATGAGTAATTTACCAGTTGTTTTACTTTCCAACACAAACGTAAAGCTATGAGCTGTGGGTCAAGATCACAGGAAGGAGATCACACAAGCAGTGGAAATGAACTTCCTTCATGTTGACTGAGTTGGGGCAAAGCATGGATAGTCAAGGAGGGATCTCATTTGAAGTTCCTGCTACACTACATTGACAGGAGCAGAATGAGAATGAATGGATGGATTCTAGATGGATGGATGGAAAACTGCACCTTTTACTTTTGGTTTTCATATGTACATGTGATTGCCTTTGTGAAAAACATGCAGTCAAACAAATTATCAGTGCAGATGTCCTTGGGCTGCAAACACTTGAACTTCTCAGAGACAAAGTGTAGATTGTGAGAGGGCATAATCAGAATTTCAGTACATTCTGAACATCATTCATTCACAGACAGGAACAATATTTACCATGAACTTATATCTCTGGATTAAACGAGACTCTAGGCAATGCAGTCTGATTCTTCCCGATGCATCTGAATTATGGAGGAAAGTATGGAAGTATTCTTTTTTCCCTTTTCTTGCACTGTGCTAAAGATTAACTTGAGATCATAGTTCAAAGCATCAATCCAGAATCTGTTCAGTATCACTGATGCAGGTAAATACTGTTTTAACCCCGTTGCACCGTGACAGGTGCATCCCAGATGTTAAGAGTCGTTGGTTTGGGGGACGGAATAAACAGAGCAGGGGGGAATCAGAGAAGAGATGAAACAAAAAAGACAGAGAAAGGATATGTATTAACAGAAGTTAAATTGAGTTAGTTAAAAAAAAAATAAACAGAATAAGGTTATATCAGGATTATTATTTTGGGTGGATATAATGTTACTTATCTCAGTCACTGTGGCACCACCTGGTGTTTGAAACAAGACAGCATGCTTCCTAGTAAACAGGAAAAAAATGCATTTGCTGTTCAAGGTTATGTGCTGAACCAACGGAAATGTCTGAAATACCGCTTTCACAGCTTAGAGTGCCTACATGGCACACAGACAACAGGTTTTGGAGCCCTCCTTTACTTATTACATTTGACAGTTCCTATTCTGACTCTGAGTGGAACAGTCACCTGTTCAAATAAAGCTCTGCTGCTGGTTGCATCGGTTCTCATTAGAGCTGAGCATGGATGGACAAACAGTTGATTCTCCTCAACAGCAGAACAGGCAAAACTTGGCAACCTCAATCAAACCGAGTCGCCATTCATGCCAGGCCTGCTGGACGAATAGCTGTGACAATGGCTTCAGGAAGCTATTTTGTGTCTTTTAGTACAAAGTTCGCACTGCTGCAGTAGAAAAAAAAAAATTTGACACATCTGAAATGAGTGAAACAACAACTAAGTTTGTCATCATTTCATATTTATTGAAAATATAAGTAGCTTAAGGGGACAATTCACCATGAATCAGCCAATAAATCGCTTGAATCAGAATTGGCATCTAAACAGTCATCTTCATCATGTTGTTTACATTTTGAAATCATGAGGCCAAGACGATATGTAACTACTGAGGATCATTTTTAAAGACTCCGATTCACATAATGATCATGTCAGAGAAGCCGTGCATGCATATGGAGAGTATGGAAACTCCGTGCGAAAAGATTCTATATTCTTTAGTTTCCCCAAAATCTCAAAAAGACATCACAGGACAGAATTTCTTGAACCACAAGTGTTAAATGGAAAGCTTTTATTTGCAATAGATATCTGTTCTCTATTAAAATTGGCTAATATCTCATGTGAAAAGGGAATTGCTGCAATGGACTTGATACTTTCTATCTAATCCACAGCAAAATATGGTGTATTTCAGTGGGAAGCCACTACAGTTACTACAGCAAATAAATAGATAGAGGAATTTTGAACTGCAGCTTTGCCAGCAAATACTTTTCGTTAATATGTACTTTGCAGCTTGGACACAAGTACAGGAGCGAGGATATCAGCAAAGAGTATTGAGAACAGCTTTATCTGATTTACCGTGATGTCACTAATGTTCACCTCCTCTTCTCTCTCTTTTATGGTCAGTAAAACATTCTTACATAAATACTCACTCACACACACACACACACACACAACTCACTACACTATCCATTTCCTACAGTGGCCCAACCCATCCCACAATCCCCTGGGGCTGTAACCTGTGATCCAGTGGAACTGTACCCTGGGTAACACTGTTTTCACAAGCGCTCCCAGCCCCTCAGTCCGTAAACATACACAACCGCCGAACATATGCACCGCATCAGATTCTCATTAGCTCACACATACACATCTGCCAAAAAAAAAAATACAAATAAAAAAAAAGTGCGCCTCCAAATTGAACACTGAAAGACACATAAACACACTCAAAACTGTTTGCGCTCAAGTTTGTTAGAGAAAATCAGCAGGCACACAGAGCGACGTTATAAACGAACGTCTGTCATTGTGTGGAATCAGGGCTTTTCCTCTTTGTCATTCTTTAGAGTTAACGTCAGCTCAATCCACAGGTGCAGATGAAGAAAAGTCTGTGTCTGCATATAGTATTAGTCACTATTACAGTTACTCCCAACAGCAAAGATAAGAGCTCTGCATCAGCTGCATCGCTGTTTTCTCACGGCGCTCTCCTTCAGGACAAGACAAAACAACATTGGTTCATTTCAACAAAGAATGGGAAATTACTGGATATCCTTGAGATTGTTTTTCTGGCTTGGCAGACCATAAATCCCAACAACAAACGCACACGCAGAAAGGAAGCAGGAAGATAAATCTTTTATTTTGTATCTACATTTTATCAGACTGTCCTGAATGCAAACTTTCGAATAAACAAGTAGATTTTTAAATGTGCAATTCTTGTGGCTCCAACTGTATCTGAGCTGGATAAGGATATAAATGTTTTTAGGACTCTTTCTTCGTTTGTTTGTTTTTTTTTTTGTTTTTTTATGATATCATCACTACTATGGCCAGCAGATGCCCTTATTACCTCATGATTCAGTAAGTCAACAATCATTGCGTTGGACCTATTTGTTGCACTCTTTCGAATCTAAGTGATTGCTTTGGGGTTTTTTTCTACTTTTCTTCTGAGCGCCACCTTAAAGAAAAATGTAGCTTGTGTGACTGCACATCCACAAATGCAATATAACAATTGTACAGGTGGTAAATGACACATAAATGTTACTTTCTTAAATATGTCGGTTGTGCACTCTGCATCCAGCTGCTGCCATGCGCGCCTGTCCATATTTCTGCACACACACAAATCTAGATTTGATGTAAATAACTCACAAAGATGACAAACGGACATGTTTGTAATGTCTTTAATAATAATCCGATGGCCCACTGACACTTGCATTTGACAAAAGACAAATCCCTTCTAGAGAAACATTTTATGGTTTGGCTTTCGAACCCAAGAGCACCCACACCAGTTGTTACGCATGCTGATGGCAGCATCATGCTGGTGCATTGCACAAAGGAGGGTTAAATGGGACAATTGGAACATCAACATAAAAACAAGGGTCTAAGAAACACATCAAAAGTGGAGTAGGAATTAATAAACAGGCTGATATTTAGATTCTGAACTGGCTTTCCCTGTGCATTGATCTCACACTAGCTCAAATCTCATAGACTAACCCGAACCTAAAATTCAAATATATGACAAAACTTATTTAAACGAACTCCAAAGCAGAAAATTCCCAATAAATTCAGAATTATTCCGTTTTTCTTGCATATTCATTATTTTTCTTAAAATATCTTACTTTATAGAACACACTAGAAAGAATGGCCATTTACTCCTAAACTGAACAAAATAAAAGCGAAAGAAAATACAGCGTGGTGTTTTTTTTATTTTTTATTTTATACCACTTTTATGAGAAGTTACCCCCATCTGGTTTGAATAATGATCTGTCAGACCCACCAGCTCTTCTTTATGCTTCTTCTGGAGTCAGCCTCCAGATGTTGGACGCCGGCTCCGAACATTCCAGCTACTAAGTCTACTACCTGCTCTTACAAATATACACTCATACACTGCGTGCTGCTTGCACACAGTACATACGCCGCAGACACACAGGGAAGTTCAAAGCTGTGCCAGGAACAACATGCAGCAGCGGGAGGTTACAGTCCGGATCAGACTCGATTCAACCGAGACAACCAGTCAGAAACAGAAGCCTCATTGTTAACCAGGCTGAGTATAAATTAGAAAAAGGAGTGATTGCAATCACTCCTTCCAATACTTGCGACAAAGTTTTCTATTGTCGCAAAAGAAAATAATGCACGTTAGACGAATTAACAATCTGCAATAACTTAGCTTAAGGCTTTGAGGAAAATAGTAGTTGTTAAGATGTAGCCTTTAGCTTTCCTAAACTGCTGTGCCCACAAAGTGAAGTCATTGCCTCACTGCTGCACAGAACATCTTCACAGCTATCTGAGAGTAAGATTAAAATAAGAAGCATGCTGTGAGCCCCTTACTCAAATGAACACATCTGTTATCATAGCCATTTTTTATGAAAAGCTCCCTTCTGGTCTTAATCACAGTTTCCTGCACACCACTCACATACAGACATAGTTGAAAAGAAAAGAAAATAGCAGGTCCAGCAAAATTAAAGTAACTAGATATATGGTTTTTAATAGTGTCCTGCATCTATATTTGTCCTCCCAAGGTGATACTTGAGAAGCCATCTTTCTCGTGATTCCAACTCCAAGTCTTCACTTGATTTTCAGCAGACATAGACTGCAATTTTAGAATAGTCCAGTTTGGCCCCCTCACCACAGACGGTTTATGCAGGTTTATTAGATCAACATTTTTAAGCACAAATTAAACTATTCACGAAATGGAAAATGTCTTCCACCTGAGCTGGGGATCTCTGCAGCCCCTCCAGAGTCACAACCTCTCAACTGCTTTCCCTATTAACACTCCTCAAGATAATTTCCTAGACAAATTCTTTTGGGAGGGTGTTCCAACATTTTGAAAACATTTTGTATTGTTATCCTTCCACTTCCTAATGATGCACTAATTTGTGTTGCTCTGTTGTTTAACATCTCAACAAAATAGAAGTTTGTTGTATCATGAGAAAATGCGAAAAATCTTCGAGAGCCATGAAAACATTTGCAATGAGTTGGTGTCGTTAACGGGGTGTGGGGAGGGGGTGGGAGAGCTGTCCAGTCAGTGATAAATGGTCACTTATGTAAAAATATCACCATCCATCAAAGGCTCCTCACCAATACGCTCGTTTCTCCTCCCATCTGGCACACACACCTCCCCCAGCTGTTTGTCTCTCGGTGGGACACACCACATGAAAGGAGCCCAAAATGCCTCCTTCTGTCCTATATCAATCCTCCTGATTGCTGTCAAAGATGACAGGGTTTCCACTCAATTTGATTTGATTCCAAAAGAAAATCTGGATCCTTTTGGATCCGATAGCAGATTCAACCTACTAGCAGAAAAGAGGTGAAAGAAAACATATATATATGTATATTGGACTGATATATATATATAAAATCTCTTCATGTTTTATGGGCATTCCCTTTCATGCATGCAGAAAGACAAGTCTGGCTAATCCCACATAGTTTCAATAAAAGCATGGTTCACACGCGGGCTTTGATCTCCTCTGCCTCCCGTTTTCATGCTGTTTCGAGAAACAGATCCCGCCGTTACGGAAGGGCCCTTCCTATGCTTGACCCAACCTCACTGTTGATGTAAGCAGCCTATGTGTGTAGGGCACTTCTTTCCCCGACTTAGAAGACAAGCCTTGTGCCACAAAACTCTATCAAATATGGAGCCATTTCAGCCTGGTTCATCTCTCCCATAAATCAGGGAGGAATCCAACAGCTTTGCCGTCTGCATAAACAGGTTCAGGGTTCTGCGGGATGGTTTGTAAAACCTCGGCCAATCCTCTGTGCAATCCCGGCTTCACTTCCCACGTGAGCCTTGAAAGAGTTCTGCATATCCCGGTAAAACATTCTTGGCAGGAATAAGTGCAGGAGTTTCCATTGTAATGACCAAGAGGCCTGTGTTACTGAGCCAGTCCTCACAGGTAATCCACTGTTTATGTGCACTTAAAAGGGTGTTTGTGGCAGGTTATAGCTGTATTATCACTGCTTTTTGACAATTTTCTCCATAAAAGTTATGGCTTTAGCACAGATACAATTGGGTGTCACTGAGAGTTGCACTAAAATGTTTAAAATCATGTCTAATTATCCACAAAAAAAAAACAAAAAAACTTACTCACACGTGAAGGACACGCAAACACTTTTACCACTAAAAACAATAGACTGTAAATACATGAAAAGTGATGTTTTACTGCCATCTACTGTTGAACTCAGAGAATGTAATAGAAGTTCGGACAGCTCATTCTTTTGTTTTTTGGGGATTTTTTTACATTTTACAAAAGAGAATTAGAAAGAGAAACAAAAGAATTCTGACTTTGATTTCAGAAGATATAAGTCAGAATTTGTTTTCTTTCCCCACTGGCTCTAATCTTCTTTCGTACCATTTTGATTGATTTTATAAGTATGGAGCAGAATTTTTCCACTTCATAGTAGTTGCGGTATTAGAAGTACCTTCCAACTGCGCACTAGAAAACCATTCTGAAACTGGACTGAATCCAAACTTTACATGACAAATTCAATTTAATTTATAAAATGCCAGATATCTTGTGGAGTTATGTTGAAGTGAGATACATGGAGAACAACTCTATTGTAATAAAACCAAATTATATAATTTGTCAGTGAAGCAAAGACTGGGATATCTGAATGGACTTTATTTTGCAAAACAATGAAAAGAGAGTATTTTCAGGACAGCAGGTAAACATTAGTCAGAATAGAGAAAATAGGTATCCAAATATTATTTTCCAGAGCAGGCAAATGGCCAATTTCCCCACTAGAAACGGCAAACATATATGACACACCAGCATAGGTTGCCTATTTTCCACTTTCAGATACAGTAAGTAATGATCCAAATATAAATATGAACCACTTTTACTTTGACAAATGGAAGTAGCCCTATCAAAAGCAAAAAAAATCTGCAACAAACTCCAAATCCTATTACATTTGAGACAGACAATTGTGCAAATACTAGAAAACTCACAAGATCATTATTTGAAGCCTAAAGGATCTCAAACAGAACCAAAAGCAGTAATGGTAACCATCCCAAAAGCCTCTGTCACAAAAACACTTCGTGTCAGGACTTTCATATCTTCTGAAGCAACCAAAGCCCCCTGAAGGTTGTTGTACATAGCAAACGAGTAAGCTGGATTTGTAGCTTGGAGGTGACAGATGCTCTGAAGGATCATTTGAAACAAAAACTCTCACCATTCACACAAATTGAACAAAACATGGTCTGGACACCATTGACCTTGAAGGTCGACTTAGTCAGCTACATGACTAATGGAAGTGGGTTTTTACAGCCAGCAGACAATGGAGTCATAGGCAAAAACCCAGCTGGAATGTAGCTGTGCATGATTTGATAGTTTCATTCATGAGGAAAGAAGCTGGCAAGGTGCTCTATGATCAGCCAGAAGAAGCTTTAAGAGATCATCTTTGCGACCAAATGATGAAACCATTTACCAAAGTGAACAGCCACATTCAGAAAACACTCTGATGCCTTCTGGTCATCTCTTTAGCCCGTTTCAGATCACAGTTTCGCAATAAACACAGAACAATGAAGCGCCATTCTAGTTTACGTTATCCTTCCATATCATACAAGTCGATCAGTCAGGATTACAGGTCTATGTCGTTTTACAGCATTCTCTGTGATTACCTAAAAGCCTTAGTTTGCAACTCACAGCATTCCCTTGAGCCATACGCAAGACGTGTAATACTGTCGTGTTTATGTTGTGATGTTCATGCAGGCTCTTCTAACAGGCTTAATGATTTAAAGAGAAAACATTCCATTCTGTGTTGGGACCTTAAAGTTGAATAGCAATACCTGTTAATCAGAATGAATGAATGATCTGAAAGAGCGTTTTGTTTTTTCTGTAGGAATTGATTTGTGAAGAGGTGGATGAAGGAAATTTGCGGTCATTATGTTTCTGAGGTGGCGGGTCAACAGTGTCCGAACGGTCAACCGGGCCTCTTGGCAGTGAGTTACATTTCCTCAATTCTAACCAATAATGCACACCGAGTTGGACTGAAGACAGAACACTGGACTTTAGCCATTGGTACTTTATTCAGCATCGACGCTGAACGCAGATAAAACAAAAGTGAGAAGAGCGACAACTCATGGATCTGTGGTCAGAAGCCTGCGTCTCCAGTCTTGGTTGTTAAAAAATGCTTAAACAAATAATAGTCACAATTTTTTTAAGAGGATGTTGTACACCACCTTTGTGTTTTATCAACTAAAATACAAACATTTGATGCAGTGTACTAGATTATTCACAAAGTTAGCTTAACTCCTTAAAGTCCAGATTGGCAGTTTAGTTACTTGGACGAAGCTTAAAGAGACGCCTGTCCTTGCGGCCGAATAATGGAACCGTCTGGAAAGAGACTAAATGAAAGAAATAAACATCTACTTCCTTACACATACACAGATGAGCACTAATGTGTTGAGGAAGACACTTCCTCTTTGGATGCCATGAGAATAGAAGTTACTTTGATAATAGGAATTTGTAATACATTTTTAAAGAGGCAAAACTGTATTTTTGTACAGGCACATGTACACACAAAATAAATAAAATAAAATCGGACACTGCAAAGTGCTAGAGAGTGCTTAATTAACATTTGTACAAGTTATTCATCTTGCAAAGTTCAGAATGAGGGCTCATAGACATAATTTATCTGATTTATTTACAAATATCAAACTGGTGCTTCGAATTAAAAGCCACTTTTTAAGCTACCAATTCCTTATAGAATGTTATGTAAATAAAGAAACTAAACTAGAATGATCACAAAGAAAAATATATAGCAAGCTATTTTGGTGTAATAATAATAATAATAATAATAATAAAAAACTAAACTAAAAATCCAATACTTAAGGATGCCTGAAGCCCAGACAAAAGTAACAGACTGGCTGCTGTTGTACAAAAACTGAACAGAATACCTTCAAATGCCCCATTACAATCTGCATCTTTACACAAATAAAAAAAAAATCTATTTATGATCAACTTTTGAGCAGTGACCTGATGTCATTAAGCATCATGTAAACATTTTTCTCACCCATTCTAAGGGATTGAGGGATCCTGCTACAGAAACCAGTTACCTTAAAACGTTTAAGAGGATTTAAAAACATCATTATGGTGGGAAAACTTTAAAAGTACCTTAAAGTATTGCTTTTCTTCCTTCTCGTGCAGCAGAACTTCCTCTAAATCTAAATGCGTCATTCCCACATCTCACTGGCAGCAATTTGTCTCTTCTGCGCACATGCAATCGATAAAGACAAACTCCTTCAAAACATTTTATGCTTCTATCAGAGCACTGTAAACAACAACTAAAGATAATCCTTAGGCTACACTGCTTCCAAGATATTAATACAATTAGAAGATATTTTTATTTTGGGTTTTCATCAGGAGGTAGGGGTAAACAAACATGCTTGGAAAAGCAGGTTCTCTTGCACCCAAATGGATCCAGCACCTCGCAAAAGTCGACATACTCTTTGAAGACTTTGTCCCATTACAACTAAGGACCTCAACGTTTCATTTTATTGTGGTTTATTGTGTGACAGACCGACACAAATTATGTATTCTCTACAAAGAAAAATCTTAATAATGTGACTTTTCAAGTTGCCCTTGTCCTCTTCAGATTTTAACCACACACCGCTCTGTATTGGTCCATTCGAAAAAACAAAAAAAAAAACATTGAACCTTGAGGTTGTAATGTGAAAAAGTTTAAAATATCTCCAAAGCACTGTTGAGCAGGAGACTCAAATGTCTTGTGTTTATCTACCGTCACCCTTAACAGTGAAGGTAAATTAAATTAAAAAAAAAAGACTAGCATTATTTTTATACAACTCCAGGAGTCTCTGTGCAGTCATATATTAGAGTGCAAACTCTGCACACAAACTCTGAAGTGTTTCCTACAGCTCTCCCACAAGTCACCAAGCAGCGACATTATATTCCTTCGCTTCCCCTTAACTATGGATGCATCATGCAAATACAAAAAACGTCATTTCCTCCTTTTTTTTGCTACACATTCCGATCTTATCTTCTGCAGATGCAGTTTGCGTTAGGTAAGATTTGCTAACATTTATATGTATATTTAACAGCAATTTGCTATGTTTCTTTTTTTTTTGTTTTCCCTTCAAAATAATTTCTATACATTTGCCAACTTGTGAAGGCCTCAAGTGAAAAAAAGCAAAAAACATTAAGTTTCACAGTGTAGAGGAAGAAAACTGCCTCCCCCTGCCTACACTTGTCTGCTCTAGCCTGTTTGGGCTGCTGAGACAGCACAGTTGTCAGCTGGAAAGCACTGACCTTGGGACTGGGCTACGTGCAGCAGAAAACTTGCCTGCAGATCTGCAGTGCGAGTGGAGAAGAAGAAAGAAACTCTGTGATCTACGTAAAAACTCACAGATGCTAAAGTGTGAGCTGTGTGAATGCAAAGTGAAACCAGAGATATATTTTCGTTGGAGGGGAGCTGCAATACAGCTGATGAGATTTTTTTTTTTTAATTGAAACTGAAGTTAGCTAGCTGGCGTGCGAACAACGCACCCGAGTAGGAATGAGATGATTTTGTGGAACATGGTCAAAGACTCCTCCTATAGTACCTGGCATGTGCTACACAGTGGTGCTATGAAAGCAATGACTGGACAGAATGGTCTGAGTGTGAAGTTCAGCAGAAGCTGACTGAGTCCAGTTTCTAGAATTTCAGAGTACAGCAGGAGAAGAGAGGAACGAAGTGGGACACAGGTTGAGATGTGTGGTGAAGGTCAGTAGCTTTGGTGAAGATTTAAAACCATACAGGGCGAAAGGAATCTGAGGGATCCACTGTTGCCATGGTCTAAACAGGAGTCATGTTCTTAATGCCAACTACAGATTCGTCAGCCACAGCTCTCCACACAGTCACCTGAAAACATAAAATAAAATAAAATAACTTTAAGGAGAGAATTCCACAAGCGTTGCTTCACTTTATTGTGGCTTTTCTACCAACCAAGTATCACCTTATTACTCAAGAACATTTTACAGAGCCATTTAGAAATGTACATACCGTCATCTTTTGCATGAATGTCCTTTAATAATGGAGACGGACGTTTGTATCTAGTCCACACATTTTGAGTAAGGTTGAGATTTAATTTCAGTTCTGTGGAACCATTCAATAAAGGCTCAGTGCTAATGTGACATTCATCATTCGTGCTGATAATGAGTGTATGTTAACCTCTGACTGGCGATGTATATGCTGCAGATCCTAATTAGCTACGACTTTGTGGAAAAAAAAAAAAAAGAAAGAGATTTTACCAGAAACTGATCTCCACTCTCTAGTTTTTTCACAATTTCTTTGCCCATGTCACCGTCTGGCAGCCTGAGATCCTCTCTGGTCTCTCCGTTGTCTTCCATCAGGGTCAGGAAGCCGTCTATGATATCAAGTACCTAAAATGTGCCGCCAGCAAAGCATCCAAGAAAACAGAGAGCACAAATAAAATAAAACCGGCCGATATATCTGGGGGAAATCTTCGGCAGTTCAAGTTTAACATTTATGACAAACATAAGAAGATAATTGTGAGGTGGAAGAAATAATAATCTGGTTTTCAAAGTTCTCAAAACGTTCTCTCAGCAATATGGCAAACATGTTCTGATGAGATAAACTGGTAACAATATCCATATTGTGTCACTGATATAACAATATATCAAGCTTGATTTATTGGCCTGACATTAAAGATACCCCTGTGATTGCTAGATGAAGCTTTGCCTACTTCATATTTCCATGAGGATCTGATATGTAAAATACAATTTAAAAAGTTACATAAATACGAATCTAGAAATTATGCAGTGTTGATTTGGAGTACAGGTACTGGAATTTAATGTCGCTTCAACTGATGCAACTACTTCTAGGTCGTACAAACATTTCATGAATACCATAACCTTCCCCAAAAGGGTTATCTCACCTGATAGTCCTTTCTTATCACATTTGGGACATCCATGTTATGTGTGGAGGGGCAGATATCTTCATACTTCTTCGCAGTAAAAATGTCGATTCCAGTAAGATGAACCTAAGAGTAAAACTCATCTTGACTAAAACATGACTTCCAGAAAAAAGTTTAAAGAAATAGACCTGGGTCTTGCAATAAATTCTGAGAACAAACAAGGATTAAAATAAAGAAATAATTGATTTCACTATGAAGCCAATGGAGGAGAAAGGTTTTACCTTGGCATGCCCATGCTTTCCAGTCTTGGAGGTAGACATCTCAACTATTTTACAGGGACGTCCTTTCAGCATAACAAAGCCATTCTTCCTCAGTGCAGAGCACTGAATGGGGAATGTAGCTGAGGCGCCAGCATCTGCGGTGGAGAAGTCATCATCTGCCATAGTGGGCCAGGGGCTGCTCCACGCACCAAGGAAAAGAAGTTAGTACCTTTCTTTACATGTAACAGCAAGGAGAAAAACTTGTCTATATGGATATTTCACACAGATAGAAAGCTATGCAACATCAGAAATCCACTAAATATGTCAGTAACAACTTCTGTTTCAGTCGATGTGGATAAGACTGTGTTAAACACAGGACAGTTAATAAAAGCAACATGGAGAAACACATGGAAACTGATTGATTCAAATCAGATCTCCACTTCTATGATTTCCTTTTATCAGGAAGTCATAGAATTGATCTTCTTGTCGCAATTAATCACAATATTTCCCCATGCTCTCTGCTTCTTTTTCCAACACCGTTGCTGACATTTTCAGTGAACTGCAGTGTCTCTAAAAGTGTTTTTTTTTTCTTTGATGAATGGCAGATTTATTTTATCTGTTTCTTTCACCTTTTCATATTGATATTGTTCAAATACAAAGGTTTCTTGTATGAATCATGCAAGCCACATGATCTTAATCATTAGATTTTTTTTTGATTTTTTTTTTTCAAATGGTACACCAACTACCTTGCAAATCTCCCCCCAAGAATCTGGAATGGGACTTGCTTCAAAACTCCTATCATTGTGCACCTACCCCTCTTGTTTCCTTCCACTTAACTTTTCATAATTGATCTTTCAGCATTCTTGCAGAAAGCTTTGTGTCAGTTTGTTACATTGTTGTCAAGTCAGTTTTTCCTCTCCATGATTGTTAAAACTAGCATGTTTGTCATCTTGAACAACGTCCATTTAAAGCAATCAGGAGAAACAACCAAGACTGTGTTGAACACAAGCTAATAGCCTATTGCTATAGACATGTGTTTGTACAACAATATGCCAATTGCTCTGTTTTATTGTGGTCACTGTTCAATTGAACAATGACCATTACGTTAGTCTTTTCTCAGTAATACAAAACAAATTATACAATTAAACCCATTAACGACGTGGTAATTTAGACAAAAGAGTAGAAACTAGAAACTACAATCTCAGGTTCTACCATCTCAATTTCTCACAGTTGCTCCTGCTGGCTTTCTCACTGGGGTTGCACATTCACCCTGGCTGCAGATGCTAGCTAAAGCAGCATCCTCTCGTTTCATTCGCACAAATCACTGCTGCAGCACCGGTGATTACGAAGCACCACCTATTATCAAATATTAGACAAAGCTACGCTATACCACTATCCACCATGTTGCTTAATGAGCAGCTACTATCAAAACATGTTAGTAGACGTCTGCTTAGCTTACCTTGTGTGTCGCTTCCAACAAAAGATGAGAATCACGTCGCATGCGTGGAGTTTCAGCCAGAGGAGGAGTGATGGAGGTGGGCGGTGAACGCCGGGCGGCGCCGATGTAGTGGAGGCAGCGCTCCTCCCTGACTGAGCGCGTGAATAGCTAAAACTCTCATCTTTGGTTAAGCGTCATATATTGTTTAATGATTACAACAATAATATCTTGGTAATAATAAATTTGTCTATAATTGAGAAGGCGTTCTCCAAGTATGTAAAATGGCCGGTTTCACCTAAGGTTAAAGAGACTCACTTCAAAGTCTCTCACCATATTTACCCAGTGGCTGAATGTTCGCACAAAAGATTTCAATTTGATTCAACATGCTGTGCCTTTTGTGAAAGTCCAGAGGCATCCCTTAATCATCTCTTTTTTTTCCCTGTCCTTTTCTTTTAAACTATGGAGAGACATTAAAAATTGGTTGTCCCTTTAAATTAAAGACATCCCAGAGATAACCATCACCCACTTATTATACTATGCTGATGACCTTGATAGTCAAATATCTGACATGGTAAATATTGTTTTCTGTCTTGTTAAATATCATATACACTGCTGTACATGGAGAGGTTCTACTCCTTGTTTTGATTTTTTTCTTAACCAATTTAAACAGTATTACACCTCACTGAAACATTTGAAATCTGTGTATGCAAACAAAGTATCTGCCAGTATCTCTGCTTTTCTTTTGTTTTAAATCTTGCTCTAGTTCTATTCATTTGCCTTACTGTTTATGTGTTTGTCTTTAGTTTTGTTTCTTTTTCTACCTACAGTATGTTGCAATGTTCTTTGTACCTCAACGAGTCTTTGTATACTGTTTGTTTAATAAAAAATAAATAATATATTTCTCATGAACATTGCATATTCATTACACATAAGCAAAGAGTTCGTTTTTATAAGGGTCTAGTTTCCAGCATTGATCAATCACTTCTCAATTTTCTAAGAAATTTTTACACATTAATTCAGACCAATAAAAATGGATTTTTGATACAGAGACATTATGGTATAGGCATTTTATGGCCTAGATAATCAAATGGAAGACTAACAGTTGTCCAGTGGCAGCTTCCATAATGAGGCTTAGGTAATTTCTAAAGATCTATCCAAGTAAATTCATTGGAAGTTAAGTGGAAGGAAAACGTGTGGTTTTAAAAAGAAAAGGTGCACAGGCAACAGGTAGTGTGAGGCAAAGTCCACTGAAGACTTTGGGGGAGTATTTTAGGTGAGTGAGTTTCGAGAGCTACATAGAGGTGTAACTAACACATAAGCTACAACCTTCACAGCATCAGGAGCATCCTGCTTTACAGATAAAGGTGCATTTTCCAGATTCTGGAAGAAGAGTGGAGAATCACACAAACCACACAATTTCAGTCTTTTAATGTTGGTTCACTGTGTTTTATCAAGTCCAAAGTCAGCCTAGATATCGACCAGCAAACTTTAAAGTACTTCATGTTTCCTTCTGCTGATGGGAAACACGAAGTGCTACGGAGATGCTGATGTCATTTTCCAGCAGTCTTAACTCTGGGTTTTCCATAATCATCAAAACAATATAAATATACACTTGAACTATAAAAACCAAAATATAAAAGTAAAAGTGTCAAGCATATTATTAGTACTGGGTGTATCATTACATTTATAAAACTGGGAAATGACAAGTAAACCTACTAAGTAAAGCCAGTGAAGTACAATAGAAATGTTTTTTATTGTTTTTTCATACAGAAAATGAAATATTGAAAGCTTACATTTTCTTTTTTTTTTCTTTCATATTACACTACAGAAAGATACAGTGATATAAATGCATGCCTTAAAGGTCACACTTTTGAAGTACAAAATAGTGTTTTCTTCTGAAATAGATACTGCATAAAACATTTTTTAAAGCTCGTGTGAAGTCAGAAAATGTCCAAAGATACCCTGAAAGTTTTTCTTTGTTGAATAATAAACCTACATTTAGAGCTGATTTAACATAAAATATATAGTATGATAATGATCAACATTTACCCTGTTGCTCCTAAGATTTCAATATTATTGTGAAATAAAATTTTCTTTCAATTAATATGATGCTTTAGAACAATTTTAAAATTCTGCCTCACTTGTTAAACAGAAACATGCATTATCTCCCTTGTTAGATCCAGAGGGTGGAGCAATGTCTGCTCCACCCACGCATTGAGTTGCAATCTTCTGTGAGGTGTGTCCTTTTCTAGCAAGCAGTAAGGTAATAGGTCTCATAAAAAGATTTGAGAGATGCTTCTGAGCTTTGCTCCCAAACACAGTAGAACCTCTGGAATGTTACTCAAAAAAATTCCATTTCAACTTCAATTCAAATTTTATCTTCCCTTGGAAAACCACAACCCTCAAGCAACAATTTAGGTGAAAGAAAATTGATTTTTGACATTTTTTTTAATTTCAAATATTGAAGATGTTCAAGTAAACTGCATTTGACTCCACTGACTAAGTGGACGTTTTATCAAAATATTCAACACAGGGAAGAATCATGTCAAATTTTGAAGGAGATTTTAGACAGAGTGGTGTAATTCATTTACTTGTCAGCTTTGCCTTCCAGTTTTTATGCTTTTTATATTATCCCTCATTTAGACCAGCTTTATTGCTGATCACATAACACAAGCTAACAATGCTGTAATTGGAGCTGGCACAGTTTTTGCTCATAGAGTCCTTACTCCTTCAACAACCATTTTGCAGTTTTTCTTTAAGACTCAAATATATTGATTAATGTACATATTACTGTTGCTATGTGTTGTTTTCATTTTACGTTTACAGATATTTAGCTTTAACAAGCTTTATAACTTTTCTCCCACATATGGTGGGTATATGGTTTGTTGTCATTGTAAAACACTTATAATAGTAAACTTTTACTTTCATTACTGTAGTAAAAATCTTAATTCGGTTACATGTAAACATTGTGAAATTTAACTGATGCTGTTGTGTAAAAAAGAAAAGTGGGGGGAGCGGGCAAGGGATATATTAAAATAAATGTACTATGTCCTTAAATGGTACTTCTTGGAAAATATATTGTCATGTTACAAACACAAACTTTTACATAACTAGGATTTTATGAGAAAGGGCGACACAAAGTTGTGCTTCACAGTGATGTAGAGGTAAAACGATACACAGCCTTACAATAAACATGTAAAAACGTTTTGTTTGTATTTGTACTCAGCCCCATTTACTTTAAAACACCTAAATAAAAGTCACTTAATCAATAAATATCTATAAATTGAACTGTTATGAGAAGGCCTCAGAGGTTTCCTAGAAATTAATAGTGAAGAACCAACATCACAAAGAACGTATTACACAGGCATAGCATGAAGTTAGTTAGCTTCATGCTACCTAACTTCAAGCTAAAACAAACTGATTTTTAAAGTTGCTCGTCATCCAATCTGACTGATCTGGAGACATTTTACAAAAAAGAAAGGGCCACAATATTGCATTACAAACAATTCAGCAAAGAGGGGCTGAATACAAATGCAGGTCACATAATTATTTGATAAGAAAAACAAAATTGTAGAACCAATCATATCTGTCTTTTCCCTTCACGATTATGCTCTAATTTGAGTCAGTCTATCGTATACATTACCAATAAAACACTTTAAAGTGTGTTGTTGTAACTCGATAACATGTGAATAAGGTCAAGAGGTTTTGACCTCTTTGACCTCTTTGGGATGCACGGTGGAGCAGTTGGTAGCACTGTTGCCATGCAGTCACCGTAGCTGCTGCTGCATTAAGCATCGCTGGACGATTTCAGCTGCTCCAGTTCAGCATTGTCTTTGAGGATCCTTTTTTTCTTTTGGAAGACGGCGGCAATCTCCTCAAATGTTTTGCCCTTGGTCTCAGGAACCCGGAAATAAATAAATATGGTGAAACAGAGAAGCAACACGGCAAACAGGACGAACACATAGCAGCCCATCCAAGCCTGGTGAGGAAAGCAAAAATATATATATTGAAAATGCAGCTGGCGTTTGATCCTGGGACATCATATGAGGTCTGTGGTAGCTTACAACACAGTGCACACACTTTATCTGGCTCCTTACCTGTATGTATGGGAAGGTCATGCCAATGATAAAGTTACTGGTCCAGTTGCAGCAGCCTGCGAGCGCGATGGCGGCCGGCCGAGGCCCCTGGCTGAACAGTTCAGCCACTATGAACCAAGGAATAGGACCGGGGCCAATCTCAAAGAAGCTCACAAACAGGAAGATGGCTGCCATGCTGACGTAGCTCATCCAGGAGTAGTCATTCTGGAGAGAAAAGAGCAGATTTTTGCCATTCACCTCATGCACCTCATGCAAGAATTAAATTCTTGAATGGATTTTGATTGACAAATTTTCAATTTTTTTGATACGCCAAATCTTGAGGTTTCAATATTTGCAATATTCATCAAAATGACAAGAAATAAAGACTTGAAATATTTGACTGTGTGTAATGAATCTGCTTGTACATCCGTTTGCCTCCGTGTCTCATAAACCCCTGCGGTCGGTTTTAGCTGAGACTGGAGATCTTCCACTTGGTCGAACAAACCTGGAGTTTGAGACCCACTGTCATGGCAACAGCACAGCAGCACATCCCTCCCAGACCAACCAGAGTCAGAGTGCGCCTTCCCGCTCTGTCCACCAGTGCAACCTGGGACACAGAGCACGCTTACAGACAGACTGAAATCATGCAACACGTGACGCTGGCGTTGCACATGTGCGCGCATTACTTACAGACACCAAAGTAAAGACCGTGTTGATGACCCCCACTCCTATCGTGGCATAGACTGGCTGACTGACACCAGCTTGGGTAAAGATGGCTGTAGAGTAGTAGAAGATCTGACAAACGAATGCAAAAAGAAATAATCGATTATCCAACATTAAAAAGTCACATTTTAGCAGTTTGCTGAACTTTATTAAACATTTCCGTTGATACCTCTGCACAGATTAAATCACTACATTTTGGTACTAGGTAAAATAAAAAAAATAAAAAAAACTTTTACACTTACTGCGTTAATGCCAGACAGCTGCTGTGAAAGGTGCATCATGAGGGCAACAAACAGCTGCTGCCTATATACAGAGGAGAGGATCTAAGAGAGAAAAGAGAGACAAAAATAGCATATGATATAATATAATAAAATAGCAATAGTAGCATATGGTGGAATGGTAAACCCACATCATGGAGGTGCTACCCAGAAATCTGGAACATTTTTTTGCAATGCTTACATGTTAGTATGGCATTGCAATATATATCAAAATACCTCTAAAAATACCTAGAAAATTTACAGCATTTTGTTGAATTTATCCCAAAAGTAAGGCAGTACTGAAGGTGAAAGGAGCTCTAATACAGTTCTCATGAGATGTCCCTAATAAAATAATCAGATTATTTATATCTTAATGTAACATATTATATTGCCCCAAGCAGGGGCGGAACAAAAAGCAAAACAATGCAGGTCAAACTCCAAAAATCCAAAGTTTAATTCCAGATGAGAATAGCAAGTGTAGTGGCTAAATCAGAAGAGTGCTTGGTAACCCAGCCCAGTCCCAAAGTCCACAGAAGCAATTTAATACAGCACAACTTTGACAAACTGCAAAAGTTCAATCATACTAACAGTAAACACATAGCTTACTACCAGTAAATTAATATTTATTGTATAGGTAAATTTTGTTTTTTATTTATTTGTTTAAAACTGCATTTTTTACAGTAGCATAACCTCAAGCTGGAAGAATGCTGATGTTGCAATTCTCTAACAATGAACTTCGGAGTTTGTTTTTTTTTCCTAGTCCTTTCACAGTTTCAGGGGTTTTAAGCTTTATAATTGCTGTTCTGAGTGCAATAAGTTACAACCAGTTCCTATTTCCATGGACTTTCTGGATTCAAGAAGGTCAATTCACATTTAGCCTTAGATGTAGGGACACACTCTTTTGATTTTTCCTGTTTTGAAAAGAGGCCAAAAATAAAAAAAGGGGGGGGGGCCTCTATGCCATAGTATATCTATGTCCCAGTGAAACAAAATATCATATTACCTGAAGGCTCCCCAGCACGCTAAATCAACCAAGTTTATAGTTGTGTAACTGCATGGACAGCGTTCAGCTCTGTAGAGAGAGAGAGACCTACCAAAGAACGGATCGACACCCTCGGCTCTTTGTCTGCTTCTTCCTTCTCCCTCCTCATTTCTTCCAGATCGTGAGCAGGATCATATGCCCCCTTTAGACGATGCAGACCTGAGGAAGGAGTGCAGCATGAAAACACTCAGGAGCAAAAACCTGCAGAAATTAGTTTCATGCAGTAACAGGCAACATTCTTGAAATCTTTTGCTTAAATAAAAGTTGCTCTGCTGTAACGACAATTTCTCCACTGTGAGTGAAATGTTTCAGTTATTTTTGCTGAAAACAAAATATTGAAACACTAATTTTCTATATGGCTACTGAAACACATCCAAGCAGAACCTTTGCTCATGCAAAAATGTTTGCTTTATTTTCTTATGTGCAAGGCTAACCAGCAGCTCACTGTTGACCTCCATTTGGAGGACAGAGGGGAATGTGGTGCCATTTTTCTCATCTTCTATTACGCAACTTGTATTTACAAGAGAGAGAAAAAAAACTGAAACAGTTAATTGTGCTTGTGTTCACATGTGTTGTTCTTACTTTTCCGGGCTTCCTGCTCCTTGCCCATCAGGATGTAAAGGTAGCGTGGACTCTCGGGGCAAAGCGGCAACAAAATGGACTGTAATATCGCAGGAGCTCCGGACAGACCAAGCAACACGTGCCACATTTCATCGTTACCGAGAACAAAATCCAAACCTATTACCTGCATACAATTAAATGTTATTAATGGGTTAAATGCTGTATGTTTTATTCAAGCACAAATGATGCCCTGTTTTGGTCTAGGTGTGTGAGAGTTTAACCTACCTGGCTGAGTAGGATGCCAATGACGATGGCCAACTGATGTAACGTTCCCAGAGCTCCTCTGTAAGCTTTAGGTGCAATTTCTCCGATATACATCGGTACCAGTCCAGATGTTAAACCTGAAACATACATTTTAACAGATTACAGCATTTTGCTGCAAAATGCCTTAGTTGTGAAGTGAAGGCGATTCCAGATGTGTGGGTTTACCACAGTAGAAGCCCATGATGGCGCGCCCCGTGATGACCATGATGTGGGGCTTCCACATCCTGGACAGACCCATCAGCAGTCCAGCCGCTACAGCCAGAACGTTGACCATCAGCATGCCCTTCACCCTGCAGAACAGAAAAGAAAAGAGGAATGTTTGTCCTCTTCTTTGTTTCAGCTTTCATGAATATGTGATGTCCACTCTAGGAAATCTCTGACCTTCCTTTAAAGTCTCCGATAAATCCCACCAGGAAGGAGGACACCATCCCACCAATGGAGAAGATGGCCACCGACAGTGACCAGTACATGACCACGGAAGGATGCTTTTCTTCCTCTGGGGGACTTTCTCCTTCTGTGATGTTTTCTGGCAGTGCTGACCTCTCAGACCACACGCCCAAAGACAGAGCATAGTGCTTCTCAATGACCTGCGACATAGAAAGAAAAAAAACTGCAGCACAGCATTTGGTCAGGTGATTCTAAAATGTGCCTAATGCAAATGAATAGTAAAAAGTGTTTAAATCCCATGACCTTTTTCATCTTTCATCTCATTAAAACTAAGCACCTTTATGAATTATATAAATTTCACTTCTTGGGGTATTTCTTTAGTACTGGCTGGTATAATTTATATCTTTTAACAGATCTTTGAGCCGTGGATCTCTGCAGCTCCTCCAAAGCTTTTTTGCAGCTTCTCCACATTATGCGCTGCTTGACTGGCCATGTCTTTGCAAGTTTGCAGCAGTGCAATAAAATCTTAACTTTCCTTCCACTCTACTATAAAACCTTCCTTTGAGTCAACTCATCACATAAAAATCCAATAAAATACATTAAAGGTTGTAATGTGGTGTAATGCAAAATATTAGATGAGTATAGATGTTTTTGCGAGGCCTTATACAGATCATGGAAATATTAAGTTAATATTTAATTGCAAATGCTTTAGAAGACTGATAAGGGTTTGCAGCATTTGTGTAACCTGTCCTGAAAAACATTTTATCCTTGTAAAAACAGTCATGTGTCATCTGGCACTCACACATGTTGTGCCTTTGATAAAAAAAAATAAAATAAAATAAAAAACTGCTACAGACCAACTTGCTTTATTTTTAGGTAGAAAAAAAAAAAAAAAAAAAAAAAAAAACACGTTTTTTTTTTTTTGTGGTTTTTTTTTTTTTTTTAAGCAACAACCTAAATGTGAAAAAAAACAAATTTGTGTTTTA
>CAEFZX010011063.1:2105-29179 GCA_903066825.1 Alfaro cultratus
ATTCCGCCGTTTTGAAATTTTTTAACGAAAACACGGTCGTCACTTAGCAACACCTTAACAACAGATATTGTTATTGTTGAAAAAATATAAGAATTCTTCCGCACTTTTCAAATGTTTTAACAAAAACACGGTCGTCTCTTAGCAACAACTTAGGAACAGATTGTCAGGAGATGCGGGTGTTGAGGCGGTGAGGCAGAGGCAGGAGACCCAAGTAAGATGAATAATGGAATTTAATGATAAACAAAAACCGGTAAACAGTCCAAAAAACCCCGGCAGCACTGCTGAGCGAGAAACAGATGGCTCACACAGGTAGCGACAAGGCAGACGAATGGACACGACAAGTAACGACAGAGTACGACGGAGACGACAACTTAGACAAGGACCCGACGAGGAATACAGGACACAGGTGGAACTAAATACACAGGGAGATAATCACGNGAGACACACCTGGGAAACAATCAAGGGGAGGACAGGACAACACGGAGAGCACAGAGACACAGAAACTCGAAATAAATCTACAGAAACTCGAAAATAAACACTGAAAAACACAGAACCTGACATAACAGCGTTCATTTAGCTGTGTTGCGTACCATATGTGAACACAGACGAGTCTTCAAACAAAACATAGAACTGCATTTTCTCTGTATTTATAGACTTAAAGTCAAAGGAAAAAAGTGTTTAAGATTAAACTACAACTTGTGGTATTTGAGGGGCTCACTGCACATATGTGCAAAGAATAATTTAATACAATTTGGTATAAGACAGTAACATAACAAAAATGCAGAAAAAGTGAAGTGCTGTGAATACTTTCCAGATACGCTGTACTAATTTATGTACACTGTATTGCTTAGTGCCTGTCTTAATTTCTCTGTTTGTTTGAAACATGTTGGAAATTACATTTACTTGTACAAATAATGATGCTGTCTGACCTGCCTAACCCTAACCTGTCTGACAACATGAAGTGTGCAAAAAGATCTCAAAAAGCAATATTCTAGGCTCCAATCTAAGTCCAATCAGTGATTAAATTATGATTTCTGCTCTCTTGGAAAAAGGATGTCTGTCCATCTGTTTGTGGCCTTCATGTATCCAGTAGGGCAAAACAGGTTGGTGCATTTGTTTGTCCTTCGGTGTCCTTGTGAGACTTTAAGTTTTGGTTGATGTTCTGAAATTCAGAAGGGTGGCAAAAAAGGAAATCAGAATAAACATGCAGGGGAGCAAATATTGTGCATATGCAGCACTTTATGATTATCTGGTGAGAAAAGTTTGACGCATGAGCTCCACAACCCAACACATGTTACTGAGAGACTTAGTTGGGGGCCCAAATTAATATAATACATCTTTCATACAAATACATATTATTTTAGCATATTCCAAAACATATGATCAGGACAACAGGGATACACAAACACCAGTGATTCCTGCCTGGAACAATATGAATGCCACATGCAGACTCTGCATTTTACATTCAGGCAGTAGTCCTCAAAGGCTGGCATAGATCACATGAGGCTCGGTGCAGGCAGGGCAGGTGAGGCAAGCAGCATGGGAAAGGTAGAGAACTTCACTATTACCTACACTTTACTTGTTTGAAGTTTTTCTCTCTTTTTTTGCGGGATGGTGTGAGTCATCCCGTTTTCTCCACATGCAGATCATCTTCTATGAGAACAAGGAGTTCTCTGGGCGGCATTTTGAGTGCTTCAAAGACTGTGCAGATCTGCTGAGGAGTCTGAGCCGGTGCGGCTCCATCAGGGTGGAGAGCGGCAGCTTCATGATTTACGAAAAAGCCAACTACACTGGGAACCAGTACTACCTGAGCAAAGGAGAGTATCCTGACTTCCACCACTGGACGGGTGTCAGCGACTCTGTCGGCTCTTGTCGCCACATCCACACGGTGAGCTGCTGTTTGAGGGGAAAGTCAACACAACATGCTGCACAGACACCAATGACCAGCTAAAATGATGATGCACTCACAAATCATACAGTATATGTGTCACTGTGGGAAACCAGCTTCCTGATTTAGTAACTAGTATTTAGTTTGTGACTATTTTACTAAACAAAAACTAGGTGGGATAGAAAGTGATTTTTTATTACGATGTGAATAGTAGAAAAAACATAATCAAAACTTTAGAAGACGTAAATAGATCTGTTGACCTTAAAGTTCACCTTAAACAGATTATTATGAAAATATTGTCCTTACATATTTAAAAACGTTTATTTAAAAATGATTAAAGATGAGCCTGAGATTTAAATCTCAAGAACTTTTTGCTGGGAGGTAGCACTGCTAACAAATGCTCCACCATGCAGCCTTAAGGGATTGTCACTTTTAGTTGAATTTCTTATTAAAGTTGATTAGATTAAAACTATAAAAATAACCAGCGTAAATGGTCTCAAAAGATAAATACTGATAGTCAACGTTTACTTTGAACCTAATATGGAGGTAAAATTAATATGTGGATGTCCCATAACTTTTCCAGCTGAACAGAAACAAAAGTGAAGTTATCTTTGGACCTGTCAGCACACAGCTTCAGTTACTACAGTGAGAAACTAGAGCTCAGGTCCAAAGCCTGCGTGCAGTGATGAACCCACACCTGAACATTCATAGACATATAAATACATTTACAAAGTCGGCCTTCTATCACCTGAAGAGTATTTCTATTGTTTCACTGATTACTGCAACAATGTCTTCACAGGCCTGCATAAAACTCAGACAGCTGTAGCTGATCCAGAACACTGCTGCTCATATTCTGACTAAGGTGATGTACTCCAGTAAGATGGAGTACATCACCCAGTTTTAAAGTCTTTCCACTGACTCACTGTAGCTCAGAGAATAGGCTTTACAATATGTTTCAGTTTAGAAATCACTGAACTGTTTAACATCAGAAGACTTCCTGGAAAGAGCCACCCTTTAAATATAAGATCTGCTGTTGTTGTATCAACCTCCCAGGTTGATACAACAACCTGGGAGGTTTGTACAACCTGAGAGGTTGATACAACCTCTCAGATAACTGAGAGGTTGTATCAACCTCTCAGGGAGGTGGACTGGTCCACTCTCTCAGGTGCAGAGTGGACCAGTGATTCTGGTCCACTCTGCATCCCCAGAACCAGAACCAAACATGGAGAAGCGGCATTCAGCTTCTCTGCAATCTGGAACAAACATGCAGAAAATTACAAACCAGCCGGAACACTGAGTTCCTCTAAATCGAGGCTAAAAACCCATTTGTTTGGAGTTGTACTTGATTTATAATAACTGGAACATTGATCAATATATTTGATGTGTGATGATCATTCTCATCATTTTGTTGATGGCATTTGACAAAATGTAAGGTTTTTTTGCTTGTTTCATAATTGATTACCGTATGATGTTTTTAAGGTGCAAAGCACTTTGAACTGCCTGAATCCTGCTGTACAAAGAAACTTGACGTGACTCATATTGTCCAGTTTTCTTCAGAGTTGCTGCTGATGACTATTGTCAGGATGGATCTCCTCTAGCAGTCTGTATTACAGCAATCCACAGAAGCCTCTGACCAAAAACACTCATCTTCTTCACACTCATCTTCTTCATGAGAAGAAGATGTTCAGGATTCTCTGTAATTTTCTTGATGTTATAAATAATTCAGCTTCGCATTACAATAATGATGATAATAATAATAATAATAATAATAATAATAATAATAATAATAATAATAATAATAATAATAATATTAATAATAATAATAATAATATTCAGATGTTCCACAGAGCAGAAAGAGCCTTTTTTTTTTTTTTAAATCTTGCTCAGCCTTTTAAGTCCCAGCTTTTGATGCTGCTACACCAACAGACAATGGCAGAATAAATTACGGTCTTCATATATGCAGCATCTTGCTGCAAATCTTGAAGGCTCTAAGCTTCCTCAAGAAGTACAGTCTGCTCTGTCCCAAAGCAACAGAGCTACTACAACATGCTGCCATCTTCAGTGGTGCAATCCATTTAAAGCAACATTTGGTTACTTGCTGTTTGATTATGACATATCTGATGACATGATGTAATATGTCATTTCACTCCCTTTCCATCCTAGGAGCCTGGGTCATTCAATATGTGCTTGTATGAGAGGATTGAGTTTGGTGGCCAGATGATGGACCTGATGGACGACTGTCCCAGTCTGGCGGACCGCTTCAACATTCACAATATCTTCTCTTGCAATGTTAGAAAGGGGAACTGGCTCTTCTATGAGCACCCTCACTATCGAGGCAAGATGTATCTGATTCGACCCGGAGAGTATAAAAGGTTCAGTGAGTGGGGCGGCAGGAGTGCCAGGGTTGGCTCCATCAGACGCATTATAGACTATTGACCTACTGTAGGGGAATATAGGTAGCACAGAAGACTGTTTTATTTATTTTTTTGTCATATTTATATTCATTTTAGCCTTAATTTTCTGAAAAAACTTTAATGCAGAACATTGTCTGTTTGAATTTAGAAAAACTTCAACAAAAGCAACAAACAAATAACAATAAATCTGTTCACCTCATCATCATACATTCTCTCACTTCTAATGAAGCAGTTACAAAAAGGAGTCTCCAATGTCCCGCAGGTTGTAGGCAGCACCAGCACAAAGAAGAGGGAATACTAAAGAAAAATGAAACACATCAGTTTCATTTTTACTAATAATCCTATTATAATGTTGATATCTGCCTTGTTTTTTAATAGTGTTGTAAGATACAGCTTTAGAACAATTACACTCCACCATCACCAATATCAGATACTGTACTACAGTTTGATTGCCAGGCTGCCATGGAATTGATCACGTACAACCTATAGTACATATACCCTGCTGAATTACAATTTATGCAGAGGCTCAGCTATGAGCCAATTCTAACATTAATCTCATGTCACATTGCGCATGTGTTCTATCTGCACTGATCAAATTAATAAAGATAACTGTTATTCACCTACTTAGGGACAACAATAGACTGTGTAAAGGGAAATCATTGATTCCAGAATGTTAGTTGTGAAAGGAAAAAATAAAATTAGTCTGTGACCACCCAGTTCTTAAAGAATAAAACTGAAAAAATTACAAAACTGACACACATGATTCTTTACATGTCTCATCCAGGCCCACGTGAGGCACATGTTTCGTTGCAACACCTAACATTTTGTGACTGAGGCTTAAGGATGTCTACATGTTTTCTCTTCCATTTTTAATGATTTCATGTGGTGGACTTGATCTGAATAAGACTTTCTATCAAGCTCATGATGGCCCACATCACCAGGTAGATTGTACAGAACATTACCTCAGCCCGATTGAGCGTCAGTTTCCTCTTTCTGATGCTCCTGCAAACACTTTCTGTTGTACAATGTTATGTTCAGTAAAAATAGTGACGATCAAGAAACAAAGTACAATGATGCGGTACTCTCCAACAGAATTCTCCCATCCATGCAACCCCATCCCAGATCCATCATCACTCTGTGGGAAATATTTGCATGACAATGGTTAATGCTGTGCAATCACACAGCTTCCCATTTTTTTTATAAAGCACCATGGCTTGACTTAGGGACAGCAGTGAACAGTAGTATACCCTGTTGTAAAGACCATGGACAAGGTAATGGAAACCAAATATTGAGGTTTTATTTTAAATCTTCGTCTATGTATTTCTTACTTCAGTAAAACATTACTTGTGTTTGCTTTCATAGATCATATTTTCCAAGGCCACCTTCATGAATACCTCAGTGATGCTGATATGCTCACACCTTCACATGTTCTTCAAAAGGTACAACTCCATCATGGTGATGACTGGCTGCTTTATGGTTAATGGGCAACCAGTACTACCATATGGGAGGAGACTACTCTGACAATCAAAGTGGTTGGGATTAGTGACTGTATCAGAGTTTGGCTTTTGATGCCTCAGGTAGGTCATAAATGAGACAAGATGAAGAATTTGCTCAAAGATGCTTAAAGCTGAAGTATTATATTTAGTGAGTGGTTTCAATCAATGAGGCAGTGAGTCTTTCTACATGGAAGCATCATGGCTCCTACAAGCTGAGGCTTTACAAGCTTTTTGCTATGTATGACCAAATGCATGAGCTGGTGGCTGACTGTTCAAATGTCCATCAGAAGCTCAGCATGTCTGAATTCAGCTTCTGCCGTGTTATGGATGACCACTGGCTGCTGTTTGATCAGCCAAACTATAAAGGCAGAGTTTACTACCTGAAACCTGGAGAGTAACACAGATGAGGCGACGGGGGAGGCATCAGTCCGAAGGTTGGCTCAATTAGGAGAATAACAGATTTAACTGAAGTCAATAAACTTTAATTGCTGAATAAGACCTTTAACTTGTCCTGTTTATGTTTTGTATCTACTCATTTGTTGTTACCCAAAACATCACTGTTTTATCTCAAGAAATGGACTCCCAAATAGAAAAAAGTGGAGATTACAAAAAAATAAATGAGCACTGTCTGGACGCCGTATTCTAAACATAGTATCTGCAATAGCTTCTGGCATAGTTTAATCTTCATTTTGCATTTGGACACCATATCAGACAATCCCAGTGCTGCCCTCTCCCAGTCTGGTGGGATTAAATGGTGTCTGTGGTTTTACACATGATCTGGATCACTGGTACAGCTAACAGTATGGAGAGAAACTGGACCGTATGGGTCCAGATTCTGAATGGACCAAACAACATAGAGTATGATGTAAATTTAAAGAGTAGGAATCACATGGAAAACATTCATATTTTACACCATAACATGACAATTTTTTGCACACCTAAATGTGCTATTACCATCATTACCCTGGTGTGCTTAAAGGATAGGCTTTACACTTTAACCAAATATATTTAATATAAAACATTGGCATAAAACAATGACAATCATAAGCATCATAAAGTTATCACTATTAAATAAATAAACACATATATTCATACAAAGCAACTGCTCTCTCTTTAAACATCTACTGATGACCATATTAGAGGTAATTTAGGGTTCAGTGACAAACCTAAGGACATGCCATTTAAAACTTTGTCATACATTTGATTCTTCCATTTTCTTTTGACATCAAGATTTAACAGGGCCCCGCTAAGTCAGACTTTCTTGTCTATACAAGTAGCGTCAGTGACTTGTGTTAAAATGAGAACAGAACTAATTAAAGTGAATTCTGTAAAGAAGAGCCTCACACGATGTGAAATCAAAGTCAGAGTATATCATACATCCGCACACGCACAGAATTTACATCCACGTCCTACTGTACAAGTTCTAATAGAGTCTTTACATCTAGAGTACCAACCAGCTCATGTACAGGCATTTCTTTCCCCACAGTGGGGCTGCTCAGGTAAAGAAGCATATAGAGTGAATGGCTTCCTGCTTGGTTAGACAACATATTTAATGTAAAAGAGCTGTTCCATATTGTTCTGTAGCCATTGTTCACTGGATGTGTGGATACCATACTAGTCCTTTCCTTTGTCCATGCAAGTCAAAACACCAAACCAGTTAATTATTTATCCTTTTTTCAAATACAAATCCATATTTCTGACCCAATGTTTTTGCTCCAACAAAAAGCTAAACATGTGCCAGTAGCCTTTAGTTATAACTCTGAGAGAATTTGAATAACAATACTTTGTTTGTCAAGAGGTGGTATAAAAAGCCCTGAAAACATGGGGAATCTCTCCAACGGAGACCATGGGCAAGGTGAGTGCTGTTTATCTACTCTGCTTATAATGACTATAAATTAAAGCAAAGCATGTTTTGACAGTTTTTTGTGAACTTGTTTGATTTCAACACTGAAACAAAGCAAAGTTGGACTCTGACTCTTGATGAGCCAATGTCTTCCTACTCCAGATTATTTTTTACGAGGACAAGAACTTCCAGGGTCGGAGCTATGAGTGCAGCAATGACTGCACAGACCTTCACTTGCACTTCAGCCGCTGCAACTCCATTCGAGTGGAGAGTGGCTGCTTCATGATTTATGAGCGACCCAACTTCATGGGCCACCAGTACTACATGAGGAGGGGAGAGTACCCTGACTATCAGAGATGGATGGGCTTCAGTAGCAGCATTCGCTCATGCCGGATGATACCCGCGGTAGGACACCCACCTAATACATACATTTCACATCTCCACACATTCTTAGAGACTTCTTTTGGTGACTTTTAGGAAGATGTTTGCTAGAACTAATTAAATGGACCGAACAACATAGAGTTTTGTGTTGACCTTCTGATCATTTGTTGTCTTCCTACGCCACACAGTATCGAGGCTCTTACAGAATGCGCCTGTATGAGAAGCCCGACTTCACCGGTCACATGATGGAGTTCATGGACGACTGTCCTTGTGTGTCTGACCGTTTTCATCACCGCCATGTCTACTCGTGCAATGTTATGAATGGCTACTGGATCTTCTATGAGTACCCTAACTACCGAGGCAGACAGTACTTCCTGAAACCTGGGGAATACAGGAGGTACCGAGACTGGTGTGCCACCTGCGCCATCGTCGGATCCTTCAGGAGGGTCACAGAATTTTAGCCATCAAGAAAAGCCTTGCTGTAAATATCAAACACTTTGTTTATTAAAGGTACTGAATTTTTAACCAACAATGTGAAGGAGTTTTTATTGATGTATAATTGTAAATGATATCAGTTGCTTTGATTATCTTGTATTTGTACATGTAATGTTCCAATTACTCATCAACTGTAACACCAGCAATGGTGAAATTCTCAAGTTAATTTACTAATAAAGTACGATACTAATGAAATATGTATTGTACCATCTGGACTGTGCACTTACAGACACAACGGTACGTTCTTCATAATTTGCATATTTACTAATGTTTCCTTTCCTCATCAAAGGCATTATTGAACTAACTAAAGATTAATTTAAGAATAGATACCAAAGCATTCAATACAATCAGTACTAAAATACCTAAAACAAACTCTAAAACAGTGGAGTATCCATTATTATTAGTGATTTCCTTTGAGTGTTAGTCCAGCAAACATGATTTAAAATCTGTTAGTTATTTCTGCAGTTTCATATTTGTCTTATGAAGCTACCTCAGGCAGTTGACCAGTGGAAGGCAGGGAATGTTGAAAGAGACGTCTGTTTGGCAGCCTCCATGATGGAACTGCTGTGCATACCTGCTTTCCAAATGAAAACTTATCTCTGAATCTGAATATTACATTCCTTGATAATCCTCAATAAAGTTTACATTTTTAGAAATTCAGTTTTGCAAACAAACAAGAAAAAAAATGCTGATACTCTAGTGGGACGCTGTTGAACTCAGTTACAGTAAATATCATAAGAAGCATTTACAATACTCTGACAGAAAGAAATTCTCTGGCTTTTGTTTGGATCACTTTAAGTTTTGGCATTTTAGATTTTTGCATGATTATTTCACAAATTTTTTCTAAGCTTTTATGCATTTATTGAAAAAGGACTTCTTTAAATATAGATATAGTTAGAAGAGAGAGCAGGAGTGAGTGATTTGACCAAATTAATAACTTATATGGGGTGTTTAATGTACAATGCAGGGGCCTGCAGACCTGGGATTTACTTTAAATCTCTTGTAGATAGAAAGTTAAACATTTAAAAACCATACTTTAGCATTATGAAGATGCAAACATATATCTGTTGTTCTTTAAGGTCTTAAGTCGCTCATGGCTTTGTCTGAGATGTGATCTTATGTGAAGTTTTTCTTAACACTGATGATCTGACCTTACTGTATGTGGAGAACCTTCTCACTGTGCATGGCATACACACAAAGCTTATGCTTAAAATGAACAATGCAGATGACTGCTGCCAGAAATGTATGGATGGGGAACTATTGTCACACTTTTATAGCCCCTGTTCAGCAAAAGTCATACTGCTAATTCATCAGCTTTGCACATTTGAATAACAACACATCATGGCCCCTTGGATTTTGTATAAAAAGGGCCTGAAATCATTGAGTTAGCGGATCAAGTTGAAACATCCTCTGGGAACAATCTAAGACTCCATCATGGGCAAGGTAAAAATATCCAAAGCATGCAATTACAGATTATTAAAGCAAAAATTCATTGATTTTTTCCCCCCACAAACCTAATTTGTGATTCTGATCTTTCTCTTGCATTGTTTCAGATCATCTTCTACGAGGAGAGGAACTTCCAGGGTCGCTCCTATGAGTGCCTCAGCGACTGCTCTGACATTTCCTCCTACCTGGGCAGGTGCCAGTCTTGCAGGGTGGAGAGCGGTTGCTTCATGATCTATGAGCGTCCCAACTACATGGGTATGCAGTTCTTCTTGAGGAGAGGAGAATACCATGACATGCAGCGCATGATGAGCATGGGTATGATGTTCGACTCCATCAGATCCTGCAGAATGATCCCCCATGTAAGCACACTGGAAAAAGCTCTAATGTGATTCTTTTAGCGTTTAAAGGTGCTTACTTACAGCCATTATTACACTTTTATCACAGCACAGAGGATCATTCAGGATGAGGATCTATGAGAGGGAGAACTTCAGCGGCCAGATGTACGAGCTGTTGGATGACTGTGACTCCATCATGGATCGCTACCGCATGTCTGACTGCATGTCCTGCCATGTGATGGATGGTCACTGGCTGATGTACGAGCACCCCCACTACAGAGGCAGGATGATGTACATGAGGCCTGGAGAGTACAGGAGCTTCAGGGAGATGGGCATGAGTGGAATGAGGTTCATGAGCATGAGGAGGATCACTGATATTTGTTAGACTTCTATTGTCACATGAGCAAATAAAAATAATGTAATTCACTGCCACACATCCAGTTTCTGTTTGTCTATAAGCAGTAGACAAACAGATATATTTTTAAAATATTCTAAAATAAAATGAATTGATGAAATATGTAAACATATGATGAGCCCAATAATTGTTGTTGTGCTACGATCATTTGAAACATTTCTGTTTTATCTAAATATCAGAAAGTTACAATATATCTTTTTTGTACTTTCTAGGTATTTTTTATGGACTTAGCAGAATGAGGTAATTTGATGGAGCTGGCAGGCTCAAACTTTCATGACAGAGTACATGAGGGTCCATTAATATACTGGTATCCCATGGATATGAACATATATAGAAATTTTTTCACCACCAGTAAAGTAAAATGTTTAGTCAGTCTGATTAGCGTTTAGCTTTTCACTATTCTATAAATTCTTGGCAGTATGATATATTTGTCTGACAGGTGAGAGCGCTGTAGCTAAAAAATTCACAACTTAAAAAAGCTAGTATATTTCAACTGACTATGCAAAATTAGCTTTATTTCTTCCAAACACAGCTAACAACCATTAACAATATTCACCAGAATTTGCATGCACGCGTTGACTATGTGCAGTAATTTATTACAAAAAAGTCTTAATTGTAGAAATTTATCTACTTAAGCCATGAAGATGCATAGAAGAAACAGATGAAAAAGTGGCTTTGTAGCTAATCTTAGAAGCCACTTCCTCTAACCAGAGAGTAATAAACAGCACTGTTTAGCAACTACTAACCCAGAATGTTGATGTTGATCTCAGCACTAACAAGTGTTAGCCAATAAAACACATCCAACAATTTATCAAGAAGCATCCATTCATCCATTTTCTGACACGGTTATCCCTAGCAGGGTGGTAAGGGGTACTAGTGCCTATCTCCAGGGGTCAAAGGGCGAGAGGCGGGTATTTAGTTGATGTGAATATTTCACATCAACTAAGAAACATCAACCAAGTTTCAACAATCAAACCACAAATAATTTAGCCTGAATGAGTCTTAAAAAATGCATTTGTTAGCAGCTGATTATGTAACAGTGACTGAATCAGCTATTAGGAGAAAAGGCGGTCCGTGTTTTTGCAGTATTTTTACAAGGACAGCATGGAAAAGTCTTGTGGCTCCCACAAAATGGCAGTTGTTCTATTTACTGAATTTGAACAACAAAGACTTCCAGCAAAACAGAACACTCTACTATACATACTGTATAGCACAACAGGATGGGCAGAAAAGGCTTTTATATATTCCTACAATACAGTTAGTTCCTCTGTCATTCCTTTCAGTTTTAGTATTGTTGCATGACTCATTTATAAAATATTATGAAAATTTAGATTTAAATCAAGCAAATGCTTCAATATAATTTTATATATGAATTTAAGGTTGAGTATCCAATCTATTTTGCACTGATAAGAAATACTCGTTATTCTCACTGCATTTTAATGGAACATATTTTTTCTGTACAGTTCACTGTCTATGTTGAACTTAGTCTACTTCATGTTACATGTGAGGATTAAGATTTATAAAGGAAGGTTTTGTGTTAACCTTTCATGCATCAAAATTTCAACAATAAATTGCTTATAAGTCATTGAAGTAGATAGATTAGAATTCAATAATTTCAATAGAAGGTAATTTACTTTCTGTTTCTTTATATCAAAATAACACTATACTTCGGTATTTCTGAGCAAACAAAGCAGTTTTTGTAAAGGTGAAATAAAAAATTGTAGTTGGATGAAAGCTTCTGATAAGTTTCAATGGAAGAAAAAAAAACTACATTTAAAGAGAACTTCTATGCTTTATTTGACAGCTTGTGTTTTAACAGTGAGGGTTTAATAGCAGGAATCCATGATCCTCCTCATGCTCATGAACCTCATGCCTCCGTATCCCATCTCCCTGAAGCTCCTGTACTCTCCAGGTCTGAGGTACATCATCCTGCCTCTGTAGTGGGGGTGCTCGTACATCAGCCAATGGCCATCCATCACATGGCAGGACATGCAGTCAGACATGCGGTAGCGATCCATGATGGAGTCACAGTCCTCCATACACTCATGCATCTGACCACCGAAGTCTTCCCTCTCATAAATCCTGATCCTGAACTGGCCTCTATGCTGTAAATCAAAAATAAATACAAATACATGATGGCAATTTGTTTTCAAACATCTCATCACTTCACATGTTTTCTTGTGTATTTAAACTTCCATACCATGGGGATCATGCGGCAAGATCTAATGCAGTCACTCATGCCCATGCGTTGATAGTCAGAGTACTCTCCCCTCCTCACAAAGTACTGGTTTCCTATGAAGTTTGTGCGGTCGTACACCATGAAGCAGCCGCTCTCCACCCTGCAGGAGTGACACCTGCTCAGGTGGGAGGACATGTCGGCACAGTCGCTGCTGGTCTCATAGGAGCGACCCTGGAAATTTCTTTCCTCGTAGAAGATGATCTGAGAAAACAAAGAAGAGTCTTTATGGCATCACAGCGCAGTGCTCTAATCCACAGTTACTTTCAGCATCTAAACAAACTAAAGATTAAATGCAGATGTGAAGAGAGCACCTTGCCCATGGTCATGGCTGCACTGGTAACTGATTTGGATCCAAAGGACTGCCACAGTTTTATCCATGTCCTCCAGCTGCTTTTATACCTGACCTTGCATCCAAAAGGATATATGACCCCTTTGTTCAAATTCCTGACAGAGCAATATGGAGCAGCAGCCACCCCCCACCCCCCGCCCCTACAGCCCGCGCCCGGTTCAGTTCAAAGAGACCTTTAATCGATTGTGATTTGCGGTGGTTGCATTTGTTAGTTGAGGCCCCATTTAGTATTGTCCTTGCTACTGAATGATAGTGTTTTCTACAGAAGCATCTTTATTTAAATCTTTAAAATATTACATATAATATTTTAAATGAGAAACAATGAACCAGAAATATTTATGCTTTTTCTTAAAAATGTTCCACATCCTCTACATATGCCCAACTTGCTAAAAAATGAGGCATCAGTGACTTTAGTTCACTCTAAAGACCTTAATATCACTTTTTGCTATGAACTGATTAGAAAAATGAACAGCTGGATTTTTTTTCCCCCAATAAAAAATAATCACATGTCAGATGAGCTTTGCAACACCTCACTGGGAAAACAATGCAGTGTTTGTTTGAAACAACAGAATTGAGAATATAAACATTTTTAGGTCTATCTATTTAGGGGGAATTAGCAGCAGCAACTACAATATGTTAAAAGTTATTTTACATTGCTGCTGAAACTTTAAAGGAAAAACTGGGGAAAGAAATGTTTTTAAATAATGCAAATGGAGGAGTTAGCATCAGTATTCTAGTTCTAGTTTTATAAAGATTTATAAGGTTTATCAGTGCATAGTGGTGTAGGCGTTCACATTGCTGCCTCCCAGTAAACAAAAACATAAAAAAATCCAGTTCAGTTCTTGGATGGGTCCTCCTGTGCTGGTTATGCATGCTCTTGCTATTTTGGAATAATTTTTTCTGGGAACTCTCATGGTTTTAAGCACCATTGTTTAAAAACACATGAACTTCATGTAAAATTATCACAGAAATTAGTTTTTTCTTCAGTGTATTTTTAAAGGGACAGTAAAATGTGTTCCCCAGTCACATAGTATAATTTTGTAGCACAATCAAGTAATTATGTCACCTTATGTTGTTATAAAAATGTGGTATACCGGTATATGAAATGTGACTTAAAAGAAATTTGGCTTTGCAATTGAATGCCTTTAAGAAGCTCCTACTCTTTCCTTCAGCATGTCATCCCAACAACATTCCTTTATTAAGCTTTTACAAATATTCACTGGAGGACTGTACTGAGAAATAGTTCATATAACGAATTTCAGATGCGCAGTTCCACCAGGTGTTTGCTAATTGCTGCCACCGCTAGTTTGAAGGAGCAGAGTAGGTGAGGAGTTGGGACGGCTGCCCTGTGATGTGGAAGCTCAGCTTGACAGCTAAAGTTCCAAGGAAGATATGCGAGTGGAAGGCAGTGTTTGGTTCCCCAAAACATTTTCCAAACCCGAATGACTGACATGGAAAATTGAAGGATTTCTCAAACATGAATGAAAGAATCAAAGAAACACTCCATCAATGTTTTTGATGAGGGAATAAAATCATAACATGATCTAAAGCTCAAAAATGTCAAATTTACATTATACTACTACTTTACTGGACAGTCAGTTGGTTTACCTCAGATAGATTGATGGGGATGATGTAGTCTATCCCAGCATTCACCATCTCCACACACAAGATTTAATGAATAACATCCATGTGGTGTACAGTGAGTCTCAGCCTTTTGTGATGTGAAAAATGAGACAATGAGAAATTAGTGAAGACTTGTTCCATGCATAGTGCAACATTTACCCAGCACAATTCAGCTACACACATAAATGTGTTAAAAATTAAATTAATAATGTGCCATAACCTGATTGGTGTATGAACCCTTAAACTGATACTATATTAATTTACCTTTTGATCCAATTTTACCATTTAATCTTCTTTGATAGGAGTCATATTTGCCAGCTCTGTTCTATTTTCCATATTTTTGAGATTATGGGAACTTCTTTTGCCCAAAGCCATATGCAGGTGTTCCAAAAGATTTTCAGTCAAGTTTAAGTTCTAGACTCTGGCTAAGCTACACCAGAACTTTAATTTCTCACTGATGTAGTCCTTCCCAATGGATTTGTATGTATTCTTGGACTAGTGTTGTAGATCGGTCTTGGTCTAGAAACCACTTTTTGATTGTCTCGATCTCTTCTCGGACTCGACCGCATTTGGTCTCGGACGCTGAAGACTCGGGATTTTGTTTCAACACCAGTCAAGACCATGTTGTGGAAATTTTTCTTTAACAAAGAGTGAGGGAAAATTCTTTCAAGACCCAAAGAACCAGAGAAAGAATATATTCTTAATCAGTATTTATTCGAAGGCTTTATAGTGTTCGAAGTCTCTGCTCACTAATTGCAGTCAGGAGGAAGAGCCTCACGCAGAACACAGCTTACAGTTTTATACGGAGGGTTTCACTGCATTCACATAGTTTGATAATATACTTGGTTACAGAACATATAGTTCTTGGCGTTACTTCATTGTAACGCCAAGGCCAGAGAACCTGCTTCAGAAGCCTTTTTCATGAGCTCATCACACAAAAAGAACAATATTGTTATCCATTGATTCAGCTAATAATCATAGTAACCTCAAAAATTTCCACTACAGTACAATCACAACTGTGGAAATATCATTAAATTGTCCGCATATTGTCCAATTTATTTGTCAATATCCTTGTTTTCACTGGATGTAAAACATACCGATTAAAATCCAAGCACACTTACTAGTTAGTGTTTCTGGTACCTGCCACTCATCTCCTAACCCTTTAATGCGCACGTGGCACGCAGTGTGAGAAGATGCCTGTCTAATCCTCGGTAATAAATGTACCTACATAAATCTTAAGAAAGCATATGACTACATGTGAATTCAAGCAGCGCTTCGCTTTCAGAGACGGTGGGGAGTACGCCCAACTTTTAGCGTCACTTTGAGGAAGCTCAAACAAAGGTAAGCTATGTGGAAGTGATGTTAGCAAAGCTAGCTGTGCAGTGACAAAATGTTGCGTTTGCGATGAAATAAAGCTATCACTTACTGCGCTTATTGTACGCAGGTGTTGACTGGCGTGTTGCACATGTGCGACAACAGTGTGACCGAAGTCTTAAATATAGTGATGTGACATTCACTGACGAGCCGATTCTTCTGAACGGCTCTTTACTATGAACTATAGGACTGGAGTCTCACTGAGGACCGTTCTTTGTTTCTCTAATACTCTGCGGACACTGTAGTAGCTATTATTATTTTATTTTTATGATTTTTTTAATCATCAAATAAATAAAATACAAGAACGTAAGATAACACAGCGCATGCTCATTGCTCTTTGATTATTTTTATCACCTGTCATCTGCTACATGGCTTCATGCAGCGGGAGAGAGCAGAACAGTCATGATCCTTTTGCCTGATTATTTCTTGGTTGTTGCTGGACAGTATTCATAGTTGACTGTTTACCGTTAGTTCATTGTCATGAGTGCTATGTTTAATGGTGCAGACAGTGGTGGTTTCTGTTATAGGCAGTATGAGCAACCACCCAGGGCGTTATCTTGTTAGGGGCGATGTGAGACCTCTGCAGATTGTGACACAGAGATGGAAGCAAAGCAGAACAAAGAAGAGTTTGAATTGATGATTATAATTTATTTAAGCTCTAAGCATTTCATATCTAGGTGTTTTTATATTATTTAATTATTAATTATAGTAATAAGTATTATAAATAATTATAATTTATTGAAGCTCTAAGCATTTCATATCTAAGTGTTTTTAGAAGAATGTAGATCTTTCAGATCAATTTGAGAAGCAGTTTTATCATATTTAATATTTTTTGTGTCGTGTGGCGCTGGTCTTGGTTTCTGACCCTAAAAGTCTTAGTCTTGTCTTGTTCTCGATACACTCTGGTCTTGGTTTGGACTTGGCCTCGTTTTAGGTGGTACACTGGCTTGGACTCACTATGATGCTTCATCGTCAGCCTTCTAGCAGACACTTGAAGGATTTTGGTGGAAACTGACTGATATTAGCAACTGTTCACAATTTCTTCCACCGTTTGTGACTTGCATGAAACATATTGTTTCTACAGTGTTATCTAAACCATGTGACAATTATATTCCCACCACCATGTTTAATAATTACATAAAATAAATAATCTCACAAACTCCTACACTTTGTGAGATTCTTTCATTCACTTTAGGACAAAACCACAGTTTCGGTTTTTGTTTCGTCTTTATTTTATATAATTTTTTCAAAATAAACATTTCTAGCACATGTCCATGATCCTCCTCATGCTCATGAACCTCATGCCTCCATATCCCATCTCCCTGAAGCTCCTGTACTCTCCAGGCCTCATGTACATCATCCTGCCTCTGTAGTGGGGGTGCTCGTACATCAGCCAGTGGCCGTCCATCACATGGCAGGACATGCAGTCAGACATGCGGTAACGATCCATGATGGAGTCACAGTCGTCCATCAGCTCATACATCTGACCACCAAAGTTCTCCCTCTCGTAGATTCTCATCCTGTAGGATCCCCTGTACTGTTTGCAGCAAATAAACATAATGAGAATCCAGTTTCTAGTTGCCCCAGTCTTAGAAATTAATAACTTATTGTTTAATACATACTGAAGGGATCATACGGCAAGACCTGATTCCACCACTCCAGCCCATCATGCTCATGTAGTCAGCGTACTCTCCCCTCCTCATGAAGTACTGGTTTCCCATGTAGTTGGGGCGGTCATAGACCATGAAGCAGCCGCTCTCCACCCTGCAGGAGTGACACCTGCTCAGGTAGGAGGACATGTCAGCACAGTCGCTCATGCACTCATAGGAGCGACCCTGGAAGTTTCTGTCCTCGTAGAAGATGATCTGTGAAACAAGAGGCGTAATTGTTACAAGCTGAAAAAAACCCACCTTTACTTTAAACCATCTATGACTTAATAAATACTTAAGGGTATGGTGAAGCTTACTTTGCCCATGCTCATGTCAGTGGTGGACATATTTCTAGGTGAGATGCTGATGTTGGTTCTGCTACCGCTGCACTACTGTTCTGTTCGGTTTAACCCTCGTTTTTATACCTGACCATACCCTACAGAGTCAGTGGGGCCCTATTGTTTAAATCCCTGACCCAGCAGCATGGGATAGAGCCATTTACTGGACTGTGGTCCTGTACTGTAATCACATGACTGGGCCCTCGAAGACTTCAAATATAAATCCTTTGTCAAGCTAAAACAAAGCCCCTTTTTGAAATCCTAAGTTTGGCCTCCCAGTTGGACTGAAGGCTGTTCAGAGAAAATATGTAAAAGTCCTATGATTCCAAAATCAACAGTCAGTGATTTCACTATTGAGGATTTCGCCATGGTCAGAAAGAATCCTATGAAAACACAACAGAGATTTATAAAGAGCAATGAGGACTGACGTCATATGATCGAGGAGACATTTTTTAGAATTTGGGTTAAAATCTACCAAAAAAAAAAACACAACAAACATATCTTGAAACCAGAAGTTTTCATACACATGTTTTTTCCTCACTAACAGATGTTAAATCAGGCCAAACCTCTTATGTTAGGTCAGTTTGAATTACTAAAATTATTTTGTTTTTCTAATGCCACACTGTTGAAAGTAAGACTTTGTCAGATATTTATTTATCAATGTCCTCAAAGTCAAAAGTTTACATACATTTCAGATCTGCCCATAAAGCAGAGATCCCACATCATGGTCCTCAGGGCCCACTGTCCTGATTGTATTATTTGTTCCCCTACTGCTGCACACTTGTCTTGAATAAAGATAAGAGGCTTCTGGAACAAGTAGAGGTATGCAATGAAGGTAATACAATCATTTGAATCAGCTGTGCTAGAATGGGGAAACATAAAACATGCATGACCTCAGGACCAGGATTGGAACCACTGATCTGTAGGATTGAGATAAGGGCTTTGTGATTGTCACGCCAAAACATTGACTGCGTTGACTCATTCAAAGGTGGATCTTTATGGTAGTTTTTCCAAGCGAAAGACTCAACAACATGCATTAAATTCAGTATCGAGGATGTAAAAGTGATCATTGACTACATTCATTAGCCAAAATGTGACTAGAATTTGGCATCACATTTCACTTATCCATACATCTATTGCTTTCCTCTTATCCAAGACCAGGCTATGGCCATTATGGGACTGGGAAGGAAATCCAGACATCACTCTCTTCAGCATCAGTCTTCAGTTCATTCTCTGGATTCCATGGTGTCCCCAATCGAGAAGTGAAATGCAGTCCCTCCAGTTTCTTCCGAGTCAGCCCAATTGTATCCTTAACTCAATTGTTGCGATGCAGAAGCTCATCAAGTCTATTCTGAGCTCTAAGGTTGAGCCAACCCACCTCATAGAGAATGTCCCCTTCAGCCACATGTATCCCTTATTTTGTATTTTGGTTTAAGTCATATTTCAGGACTCAATGGTAACTTATAAAAATTACTTCTAGCCTCAGGTTGTTCTTCACTATAAGAGACAAGAGCACTGCCAACAATATTGTACACGATGCCCTAAATTTGTCAAAGTGTCTTCATGTTCGTACCATCTCTTGCGAACATGCCAGAGAGAAACTTAGGCCTCATTATGAGGAAGCAATCCATTTTAAGGCTCATGGTCTCAGCCTTAGAGAAGAAGCCTCACATCTTCTTTGCTTCACACTTGACTGTAAGCTGCTCTATGTCATGGTGAAAGTTGTGAATAGAATATGCCAACAGAACATTAAAATACGTAAAATTGCTCCGGAGAGACACTGCCAAGGTAACAATCTGGTCTGTTGTTGCATGGCTGGGATAACTGCCACACTGCTCCTCCTAAACAGGAGGTTTGACAGAAAGTCAAGAGCCCCCTCTCTCAATACTTCTGAATAAGTTTTCAAGTGGGGTCCTTTGACGGTAGGAAGAGATTTTCCGGTGGCCTGTCTTAAATACTGATCTACCACTTTGCAGTTGTTGTCTCAATCCTCCTTATGACATTAAAGAGGCATGTTAACCATGGCAGTTGTGCAATGTCCAGAGTCTTTCCTACTCAAAGTCACTGACAAATTTTCTAGAACTTCTTTGAGGCTTATCAATGCTTCTTTTCTATAGTCTCATCAAATTCCTTTATGTCTTTCTGAAATCCTGTCAGCTGTTTCAGAAGATGCTTAACCCTTCCGTGTTTTTAGCTTAACACTCAGGAAGAGCATGGAAAATGTCACCTTTGGAAAGCATGGGAGTTGAGGGTTGTAACGTCAGACTGTCAGATTCAAAAACTACACAAAAAAACTGCTTAAAAGTGCACAGAGTTCAGTGAAACCCGCTGGGCTGCGAACAGAGTAAAAAACTTGTGGGGTCTAAATGACCCTGTCTCTTAAGACCGTGGGAAGGTTAAGAGACAATCGGGCACAAATGCCTTCCTCTTCAGTTTGACAGCCTCCTATAGTTACCGTCTGGACTGACACAGAGGACCTTTTAATGTCAACTCCTGAAAGCAACATCTGCAACAAAAGCCACAAACTCAACTGTGTCTCAGAATAAACCTACAACTGATCCACCTCTAAACAAATCAATAAAACCCTTAATCCTGCTTTTCCTCTAAATATTGTTTATTTCACTTTACCAAAGAAGCAACAAAGTGCTCATTCATTATTAAAGTGTCTTTTCTCGTTTGGTTTTGTTCCTTTTTTTGTAGGAACTTTTTATTTTGGACCTTTTTTTGAAAATCTAGTACATTTCTTTCTCTTATTTTAAAACCTTTAACATTTTTACAATCTTGGAAATAAGTCTTTAACTAACCTGTTTTATTACATTTCAATATAAATCCAGGCCATGCATGATGCTTCATATGTTTATGTATATCTTTGACCAGGTGTCATAGCCTTATAAATAGTAAACCATCATGACAAAGACCTCAGTTCAAAATACTTTTATTGACCGGCATTAAACATGGCATATTTAATACCAGGAATCCATGATCCTCCTCATGCTCATGAACCTCATGCCTCCATATCCCATCTCCCTGAAGTTCCTGTACTCTCCAGGCCACATGTACATCATCCTGCCTCTGTAGTGGGGGTGCTCGTACATCAGCCAGTGGCCACCCATCACATGGCAGGACATGCAGTCAGACATGTGGTAACGATCCATGAAGGAGTCACAGTCATCCATACACTCATGCATGTGACCACCAAAGTTCTCTCTCTCATAGATCCTCATCCTGTAGGATCCCCTGTACTGTAGAAGAAACAAAAAACAAATGTAAAGGTAATGAATATGCTTCTGTTAGTTCAGATTAGCAGAAAGATGCACCAACCCACCATGGGGATCATGCGACAAGACCTGATGCAGTCCCTCCAACCCATCATGCTCATGTAGTCACCGTANCATGTAGTTGGGGCGGTCATAGACCATGAAGCAGCCGCTCTCCACCCTGCAGGAGTGACACCTGCTCATGTAGGAGTGCATGTCAGCACAGTCGCTCATGCACTCATAGTGGCGACCCATAAAGTTCCTATCCTCATAGAAGATGATCTGGAAAAGAGAAAACCATCTTTTGAAATCAGTTGCTATGTGACAAAATAAGTATTTTTCAATCCCTAAAGATTGCCTACCTTGCCCCTCATGTACATGTCAGTTTTGCTCGTCTCAGTGGTGCTCATCTCAGTGGTGCTCATCTCAGTGGTGCTCATGTTGGCTGTTGATGAGTTGTTGCTCTTGCTCCTGTTCTGCCTTCCTACCTGGTTTAACCCTTCCTTTTATACCTGAGCGAATGTAAAGGACAACTGACCTTCCCTTTAAAGAACTACTAACTAAGCAAGTTACTATAGAGCTGCACAGAATGCAGAGGCTACGTTCTGTTTTTTTTTTTCATTGTCTTCAGTCTTTTGAAAGGTCTTTCAGATTTATTAGCAGCATTTTTAACAGCGCTTGTCACAATAGACTGAGCCATGTGAATGTTAAGAATGATCGTTTTTTGTTTCAGTAGGTAACTTCTCATTGGTGTGGACAGATGTTAGAGGAAAATTCTGTTATCATTATTACATTAGTAGTTTTACTAATTTTAATTGTTACCATGTGGGTAAGACATAGCTAAACTTTCTATATCCTCAAATATATTATTTGCAGATTGTTGTCTGAGGTAATCTTTAGGGGTAAAAGTGTCTCTGTTTTAGATTATATGCTCCCCCATGTAACTTAGACTGATTAGTTGTAAAACTGTCTGTGTGTAGAATGATAGATTCTGTTCTCCCTTCTCTTGTTTAGAATAGGCCTCATTCTGCATTCCACTGTGGTGTGTTGGTAATAAAATGACGAGTTCTGATGCACAGGGGCAGAACGCATAGTAGACTCCTAGAAGAAGGGGTGTGCTGTGTCTTCTCCTTCTGCAGAAGTCTTGATTGAAAAACTCAAACGTTATCTGTGGTTCTCTTTATTTAGGTAAACAAAATACCTATCAACAGATGTCACATGTGGCGTACCACAATGTTCAACCCCTTCCATGTACAAGGTCCCACAAGCGCTGGTTGGAAAAAGTTATATGATTAGCTACACTACCTTCACAGATGATGGACACTTCTACATTACAGTGTCACTGGGTGACTCTGATCCTATAAAATAACTGAACAGATGCCTAGAATAAATCAATGTGTGTATGTGCCGTAAAGTTCTCCAACTGAATAGAAACAAAGCTGAGGTTATCTTTTGACCTTAAGAGGAAAGATCAAGAATCAACATAGTCATTACAGCTAGAAACTAGAGATCATGCCTGAAATCTGGGTGTAGTAATAGACTCAAACCTGAACCTTCAGAGACACATAAAGGTTAATTACAAAGTCATTCTTCCATCACTTGAAAGGTCTTTAATTCCAGAATTAAAGAACTTACGTCCCAGCAATCTAGAGAAACTCATCCATATGTTTATCTTTAGTCGCATTTATTACTGCAAGAATGTCTTCACAGATCTGCCTAAAATGTTAGTCAGACACCTGCAACTAATTTCAAACCCTACTACTCGAATTTTTACTAATAAAAGGAAAATAGTACACATCACCCCAGTTCTAATCTCCTTACACTGGCTTTCTGTAGCTCTGAGAATATGCTTTAAAATACTTTTGCTAGTTTATAAATCAGTGAATGTCTTAGAACTAAAAATATATATTAAAGGCCTGTTGTGTAGGCCTTCCAGTCCCACTAAGGTTTTATGGCCTGCATACCCAAAACCATGGAAAAGCAGCATTCCGTTGTGATGCTCCTGTCGTCTGAAAACTTCCAGCTTCCAAAAAACTGCAAAACAAAAACCTACCTGTTTAGAATTGTCTTTGATTCATAATAACTGGAACATTGACCATCATAGTTGATGTATATCTCCCTGATGATTTCGATGATGGCGTTTGACAAAAAGTAATGTTTCATAATTGGTGTTTCATAACTGGTTACTATATAGTGTTTTTATGGTGTAGGTAGAAGCTTAGGATGGGGAGGATGTCAGATGAAAGAAAGGCTGGTGTATTACATGCAATGCAACAGTTAATTTAGGATTTGGTTCCTGAAAAATGATAAAATACAGGACATTTTAATCAAAGAAATCTACCCAGATGCTCCAGACAAAGCATGAAAATTGGACATGTGTGGGGAAAAGAGGACACTTAGTCTCCCTACCAAAGCTGACAGTCACTTAGTGGTAAATGCCACTTTATTTCCCACTGACAATCAATGGGACATTGCTGTAACAATCAACGTGAGCATTATATTGTCTATCCCCATCAACGGCTTACTTCAGATTTAAGGATTGTTGTATTTTTACTTTTTATTTTACTTTTAAGCCTATTTTTCTACTTCTAAGCTAAACCAGACCAAAATGCCTCTGGTTGACACCAAGGACATTGAGAAAATTCTACAAAGATTTTAAATGGATAAATTGAGAATTTATGAACGTGAGGTGGATAGTTCTGATAAGAACTTCTTTGTCGGACGAAAAAGATCTCACACCTGTGAGTGCAAGAGCCAGGAGGAGCTTCAGGAGCAGAGCCTAAGGCAGGAGCAGGACAAAAGGAGGGGAAACAACTGCAGCTGCAGAAAGATGGTGTGGTATTGAGGAGCCGGGCGCAATGCCACCCCAGCCCACTTTTCGCCTATTGAGAACACCCGGACCTCAGCTTATTATAACTTCTGCATATAATGCTCGTGGACTGCACAGTGGCGCAGTTGGTAGCACTGTTGCCTTGCAGCAAAAGGTCCTGGGTTCGATTCCCGGTCTTTCTGCATGGAGTTTGCATGTTCTCCCTGTTCATGGTGGGTTCTCTCCGGGTACTCCGGTTTCCTCCCACAGTCCAAAAACATAACTGTCAGGTTAATTGGTCTCTCTAAATTCTCCCTAGGCATGAGTGTGTGTGTGTGTATGGTTGTTTGTCCCATCTGTCTCTGTGTTGCCCTGCGACAGATTGGCGACCTGTCCAGGGTGACCCTGCCTCTCGCCCGGAACGTAGCTGGAGAGGCACCAGCACCTCTCAACACCATTAGGGACAAGGGTGTAAAGAAAATGGATGGATGGATATAATGCTCTTGAACTCTTTCAACTATTCTTCACCATAGACATAATTCAGAGACTGTTGGCTAACACCAATGAGTATGGACAAGCACAGTGCTCAACACCATCAAGACAGAAGTTACAATTCAAGACACGTTTGGCTTTTTGTCTGTCGTTGTTTACATGGGTTTATCAAATGCTCATCCCTAATGGACTACTGGCGAGATGGGAAGCTATACAGTCTGTTGTTTCTGAAGTCGGTCATGTCAGGAAGAAAGTCGGTCATGTCAGGAAGAAAGTGGCTAGGGATCCTCGATGCTCTTTACCTGAGCAGTGAAGCAGAGGATTCTGCACAGGTAGCAAAAAAAAGGGACATGAGAATTTGACAGACTTGGAAAATAAAACTTCTTTACCTGGAGAAGAGACAAACTTACCACAGAAACAACCATCCTCACCAGGAAATCAGCATCAATGAGAGAATTGTTGCATCCAAAGCAATAGTTACATTCAAACAGTACATGAAGGCGAAGCCTCCTCCCTGGGGCTTCAAATTGTTTGTCCTTGCCGACTCCAACAATGGTTACACTTGGGACTTTTTTGTTTATGAGGGAAAACCTGATGGCACCAGTGGGAAGGGTCTCAGTTATGATGCAGTAGTAAAGCTTGTAAACACATCGTTGCAGGGCACAGGGTACAAACTGTTCGGGGACAATTTTACATTAGTCCCACCTTATTTCAAGATCTCATGCTGCATGGGCATGAGGAACTATTAAAACAAAAAACATGTCCAAAAATGTCATTTTGGGCTGTTTTGATCAATTCTGAAATCCACACACAGAATACTTCATTCTACAGTTTTATTGTATTTTTCAGTACATGCAGTCAACCCTCAATGTGTATTTATATAGAACATGAAATATCTTGGTGAAGCAAAAATGTTGTTTTTTTTTTGTGTGTGTTACAAACAGAATAGCTACTGTACATACTAATTACAGTCAAAACATGTTTGCTAAAATGCTAAATTTAGCTTGACATCTTTGTAAAGAGACTAAACTTTGCATGTACTCCAAGGGCTTCAAGAACATCAGCTGATTTAATTTGAGTATACATTTCAGGTCTTTTTGTTGATTTTGTTATGCACTGTTAACTGGTTTAGTGACTTGGTTTCAGATAGTTTATGAATTTGAGTTTGCTTTAGACAGGGAATGAATCTGAGGTTTCATTTTAGACTGCTGCATGTTTAGTGATCCAGAAAGATCTTGTTTCGTACTGCCGAGATGCCAGACACATTCTGGAGGAAGACGGGTAGAACTGTCTGAAACCCAATCTCAGACCACTGATGCGCATAATGATTATTGCTCTGGGGAATAAGAGCCAGGTGGTTCTACTTTTTTAACAATAAGAACAGATGTCATTTCATCTGTGAAATATGCTTTTTGGTAGCTTGGGAGAGTAAATGTAACGAAGCCACCACCAGCTTTGTTTCCCTCTGTATCAGTTTGTTTGGGCACAGTCTCCACATGCTGGCTTTGTGCTCGTCCTTTTACAATCTTTGCTGGGACAATGGTCTCGTTGATTACATTGTCCTGTGTAAGAAGACTTGTGTTAACAGCTTTGAAAGATTATCAGTGAAAAGTCATTTCTCAGCTTGAATAAGAACGACTGTCCTGCCTGAAAAGACTCTCAGAAAATATTGTGGATGTCAATGAAGGTTACTGAGCTGGCAAAGCATGCTTTAATAAGACGTTAACTGGAAATGGTAGCAGAACGTTCACTTTTTCTTATGTGTTTGTGTTTCCTTTGTGTTTGGTGATTTATAAATTTAGTACAGGCTTGTTAGATAATTTCCCAAGAATACATTCTTATTTAAAGGCTCAATATGTATTTTTACATTTTAATAGCTTCTTCTCAAACTTACCACTTTTACTACATGTCAGTATGAATCTAGGTTTAAATGCATACTGTACTCATACAGTGTCATACATACATTTCAGTAATGTTTACTGTTTTTGTGTATATTTTTGACCAGCTGTTAAGCTTTTCACTTGATAAAAAATCATAACAAACATCTTAATAGTTCAAAATTTTATTGAACGGCATTGAACTTGACATATTTAATACCAGGAATCCATGATCCTCCTCATGCTCATGAACCTCATGCCTCCATATCCCATCTCCCTGAAGCTCCTGTACTCTCCAGGCCTCATGTACATCATCCTGCCTCTGTAGTGGGGGTGCTCGTACATCAGCCAGTG